>JANZXP010107006.1:0-18990 GCA_027576715.1 Erythroxylum flavicans
CATTGGGGGCTTCGCTGTGGCAAACTCAGTGTTTCGCCGCGGCGAAACTATGGTAAGTACCACTAAGGACCTTTTGGGAAAAGCTCGCCGCGTCGATGGTCCGACTTCGGCTATGAAGTTACCAAGGTACACCACGGTTAGAAGTTTGATTCGTCGCAGCAAAGTTACCAAGGTCAAAAGAAAATACCCTTCAGGAAAGGTTCATCGTGGCCAACCTCTGGCTTCGCTGCAATGAAACCCTCGAATCACAACCCAAAACTCAACAATCCAACATCTATCACTAAAA
Organism: Erythroxylum flavicans; assembly: GCA_027576715.1. Taxonomy (NCBI): domain Eukaryota; kingdom Viridiplantae; phylum Streptophyta; class Magnoliopsida; order Malpighiales; family Erythroxylaceae; genus Erythroxylum; species Erythroxylum flavicans. The sequence goes on from JANZXP010107006.1 coordinate 287, forward strand.
CATCAAACACAACTTAATACACATACACATACAATCTTCCCACAAAACCATTAACAACTCAACCAAAAGATCAATACAAACATATACAAAGAGCTTCTAAATTCTATATCTCAATATCGAATCAAATGAAGTTTGTACATAGCTTTAGTTACATATCAACATACACATCATCTTAACACAAAATACAAAAGGATGCTCATGCTTGATATGCCTATAAAGCTATCCAAAAAATAGTCACTAGCTTAGTAAAAAAGATTTCTAGCTATCTTGGAGTTCCGAATGCCTTGCAAGGATCGCTAATCTTCGTTCTGCACTTGAGGAGGGAAAAATTGGGTTGAGCTACACAGATCAGTGGCTAATATATTTATAGCCATTGGCAACGAGCCACACAATTTAACATATTTATATATATAAACATTCAAATAAGCATGCACTTCTCATCTCAATCTAGAAATGACAATTCCGCATTTACAATTCCAATTCACATTTCATAATTCAATTCATCATCGTATAGGACATATTGGATGTAATTTAACATCAAAGCATAAAACTCAAATTGCATCATAACTTAACATATCCAAATGCAAATGCATAACAAATGGCGTGAGGGTTCTGTGGAACAAAACAGAGAAACCGAAGTTTACTCCGTGAACAAAACGAGTCCACTTTTCAGATCTCGTGTGCCACAAGCGGGCAGTCGAGAGAAGGCCTTATGTCGATGTGCACGTGACTATGAAACGGTTCCACTCTTGGCCAAACACAATTAATTTTCATGCTCAATTCAATCAATCACAAATTCATATTCTCATGCTTTTCTTCTTTCCATTTAAATAATGCCATGATACAAATCCAAGGCATAGCATGATCATACTCATAATTCAATATATCAAAATGTCATACATCTTTTAATGCATAACATAGAACACATTATAATGCATTTCCACATCAAAGCAATTCACAATTTGGCAATTCAAGCATATACACACACATAGGCACATTGCCCATTTACACAATAGCCATAAATATTTTACCCACCTATTTACTTGCAAAATCCAAGTCAAGCTTGCCTTTCCTCTTGCTTTTTGATTGGCATTCCTTGGTTTCCTTCAAACAACCAAGTTCTCATTCAACACAACATTCCCATAGAAATTCATAAAACTTCAAAAATCACAAAAAATGAAATAAATGCTAATTGGGCTTAAGCTTAACCTAACCATAGTCTATTTAGGTCAGAAAACCAAAACCTAGTTTAGGAACCCATAAAAATCCATATAGGGTTTCTCTTCTTTCTTTCTACACAAACTCATCTTTTTCTCAAATCCCTTTTTTTTTCTACTAAGCAAGAAGAAAGATGATACTTACCTTAAGCTTAGACCAAATCTTCTTTTTTCTCCTTCTTTCTCCTTTCTTCCCTAACTTCCTCGCACTCTTCTTTCTTTCTTTTCTACGTTTTCTCTTCTCTTTTCTAACTCCCATGATTTTCCTCTTCTTCTTTTAAACAAGACCACATTTTACTTGCTCTTCCCTTTTTACCCTTCATTTAATTGGTTCTCCTAATTTTTCCCCTTTTAGTCTATCAACTACTAACATCTTAACTCCTTATACTGATCAGGTAAATGAAGAAATTTGATGACACTTCCTTCTAGCAAAATGTTCCTCATTGTCTTAAGTTTCTAATGACACCTAAACCATTCAATTGGGTTAAGAAATATGATAATTATACCCCAAACATTTTTGGACAATTCTTATACTAAAATACTATTATGTGCTCAACTTCCTTCCAAAATTTGAAATTCTTATAGGCTGAATTTAAACTTTATTTCTTCAGAAAACTTGTATCCCTATGTCTTTAGGTTACTTCAAATAAAAAATCATCTCATTGAGGTAACTATTGACCAAGTTATGCCTAAAATACTGAGACATGTTCAGTGTAGAGAAAAGTTTGCCGCAGCTAAGCCAGAAGTACGCTGAGGCGAACTCCCCCAGAGAGGAATTCTCACACAAATTTCACAAGTTTGCCATGGCAAAACCTAGAGTTTGCCGCAATGAACTTTAGCCGAGAGGAATCCCTAGCAAATCCATTCAAGTTTTCCATGGCAAAGGAAGGAGTTTGTTGCGGTGAATTTCCACGAAAGCAAACCCAGGTTTTCAACTTCAGGTCAGATTTTAAGACTCTTAAGGACATAATTTGAATTTGAAGTCTGCATGAAAAATATAGCCATACGTCTCTAGTTTAATTCAAATTAAGAATCATCTTATTTGGATAACTTAAGGGCTAAAATACTGAAGCATACTTAATGAAAAATATTTAGTCAAAAATCTTCAAACTTTCTAGATTTTACACCTAACATAACTTGTACAAAGATCACCTTTTCTACTTCATTTACTCCTCATTCTCAATTCCATTTCAACTCAATATCATCCATAAAAATTATAGTACATGATTGATCATGAACATTAATAACAGAACATACACATATATACCCATTCATTATCAACTTACTACATTCACTACTTTAATCTTGCCTATCATTTCTAATTAAAGAATTCTTTTTTTCTCTTTACTCATGCCTAATCGCCAACAATTTCTCATTTTAATGGTTCCAAATTCTAAGAAACGTTTAGGGTCCAACATCATACTAGATGGACAGTCCCAAATTTATGGAAATTAGATTCGAAAATCCTTATTACTTGGGGAAGTACCAAACTCCATCTTCTCACTTTTTGTAATTGTGCTTATATTATGTACATTGAGGACAATGTACAATTTTAAGTGTGGGGAAGGGGTTAATAATTTTCTTAAGCTTATTGTGATCTTTGTTAGAAAATTTTATTAACTGATAATTTAAATTAATTGAAATATTCCTATAAATACTTTATTTAATTATTGACTATTAATTTGAATTATTATGGAAAAGGATGACAGAATAAATTCGCTTTTATAAGTCATATTGTTAGTAATCTTTGAAATATTCAATTTGAATAAAAACTGCATATTATTTACACATAGGACCATTTTTTTCACAGGTTTTTGAACCTAAGAGCAAAATGTTACAAATTTTAAAGCTCTTTTATTTCTTTTATGTGTTTTTTATTGCTCGGTTAAATAATTCTAAAAATTACGCATATTTAGTAGTGTTGATATAGTTTTAAACGTGTTTGCCTACACTAGGGGTCTTGTTATTCCTTGTTAATTAGCATCGAACCCTCTCCTCTTGAAATCCATAACGGCTTCATTTTTTTTCTACTTAATTCCTTACCTTCACCATTGTTCTTTTAATGGATTCTTGACGACTTGCTTTTTGAATCTCCATCTCTTGCTTGGTAATGTTAGAAACTTGCGTATCTTTTAATTTGGTCTAAATACTTGTAGTTGTTGTGTTCATGCACCTATAATCAAATAAAAAAAATGTTGAAGTCCTTAAATAAAAGTAAGTTCAACTACAATAGATGCTATAAACAATCCTCGACAATAGTACTCAAAACTTGCTAAAATTTTAAATGAATAACTTTCTTTACTATAAGTATACATATTGTATCTTTTAGCATAAAAAGTGTCGTCCCTAAAGGATTATAATAGTCACCCAAAAATTCTTATAAACTTTGTTTAAGGTAAACAATAAGATGAATAACTAATAGTTAAACTAAAAACAAAGAATTAATAACTAAACAATGGAAACGACAACAACCAATTTGATTGGTTAATCAATAATAAAAATTCCGAATTACTTATATCCTTATTTTTTCATTTTATCTTCTTGATCCTAGATATCTAATGATTACCCTTTCTTGAGATCTAGTCAAGTAATTCCAATTAAAATAGATAGAAATTGAATCGTGATCTCTCATGCTATCAAAACTCTTTCTAACTCTGGAGTTAAATTTGAAGCAATCCTATAGATGACTAATAAATAATTAAGATCTCTATTAAATTGCATATTAATTTGATGTTTATAGGTCTATTGAGGTACCAACTCTCACTATGTAACATAAGTAATTCAATCCAATCATTCTATTCAAATTAAATATAAAGTAATAAACATCACAAGTATATTCCATTAAGTCAAGAATGTAAAGTTTAACAAATAAATTAAAAGTAATTCTTAAAAATGAATTTAACAATCCATATATGTAACTATATATCTAAATTTAATAATCATTAATTTCCAACAACAACAAGGGAATAAGAAAAGAGTAGAAAATTTAATCTAAAAGTCTTCTCTTCTTTGCATTGAGATAGAAATCATGTAGTCTTGTTCTTGAGAATTTGCAATTTAGATCTGCTTTTACTACGTTTTCATAACCGTAATGCCAAATACTTCCCAATTTGCTTGTTCTTTATACATGATCATGCCAGACATTATTCTCCAGCCTTTTCTTCATCTTTTCTTCATTTTTATTTATTGTACTCATCACCAAACACAATAGACAACCTTAAAATATAAAACTAAGATCAAACTCTTAATTTAAATAACAACCAATTAAACAAAAGACATTAAAACAATAACAAAGTCATAAATCTAAGTCCAAACCACATGATTATCATCAAGGAAAACACTAAAACACACTTTAACACCTAGAAAACACACTATAATTTACACCTGTAATTTATCACAATGCTGCTTTTGGAACCTGAAAGAAAACAAAAATCAGTCTTAGCCTCTCATCAAGATGTTAAGATCAAGAATTTATATCTATCCTCTCATTAAAAAAAGAGTGGGACACGGGCTTAAGTCTCAGTTATGGTATGATAATTAGTGTGAGATCAGCCCTTTACACCTATTAGAAGAACTCAACTCTCTCAAAGGAAAATTCCCCTTAAACACTAAGGTTACTAAAATAATCTCTAAAGATTCCTGGAATTTCACTCATTGAGGCATGTCGGTCATTGCAAATAGCCTATCTAACTACAAGCTTAATAATACAAAGAAAGATGTTACCAACTAGACATTGGATAAATCCTTGTTCTTCTCCAATAGATCTCATCTAGATTTCTTCATACGACACTCCCCAAGGTTTGCTAGTACAAACTCATTTAGTTCAAAACCTTGGTATCTAAGGCAACTACCACCTCCTAGCTTGCTATCAAAAATAATCTTTAGACCAATGATAGGATAAAAGCTTCTAATCTTCTATATGTGCTATGAAAAACTAAATTTAAAACAACACATCTATATTTTCAATATCCCTATTTATAAGCCATCTGGTCTAGCTTACATCATACAATGAAACTACATTTTAATGTCAGGAGCTAAGAGCGTATTATCCAATAGGCTTATCGAATGGATAAAGGGGTTAGGTAATGATTGGATTGTGCTAAAGATTGCCTTCATTTATTGTTTTTACATCATATAGAGGGAAAGGAATAAAAGGATTCATAATAAACACGAAATGGATAAGTATTATCTAGCTCAAAAACTGTTACATTAGATCAGGGGATGTTTTTATATCTAATAACTATAACACTTAAGCCAATAGCTATCTAAAGAGGGATTGGTCTATATGTTTTCAGTTATTACTCTTTACTAGCAATTCCTACAGCTCATCCTAAGTTAGTCTCTTAGATATTACAATATTGTATATTTATGTCAGCTTACTAGTTTGTAATTTTGGACTTTTTAAGGCTTTTTAGCTTACTTATTCTTCAATATAATTTATTTAACTTTCAAAAAAAATAAATTTGAGTTTTAGTCTTTTCTTTAGGTTATGTTAATCATGTTATAAGCTGATAATCATTTTTTATGAGTCTAATATTTGTCTTTTTGTGCCTTAAATGATTGTATTTACTTGATTGTATAAGATTTCATTAGATAAATATCAAGAATGAGGAAAGCTATAAGCTTATATGTTTATTGTTATATCCTTCCATTTTTTAGTTATCAAATTTTTATATATTCTCTTCGTAAGATCATATGAATTAAATTTAGAAGCATCTTAAAATGAGCTTATTAAAAAATTTAAATTATTGAAATTATGAGAAGGAGAAAAAGAAGATACCCGATATGTACTACACCTTGCTTACATTTTATATGGAGATTTGAGTTTGGACTAATTTAATTTTGTATGATCTTATTTATACGATTTTCTTCATTTTGATTAACTTAAAATATATCCTTTACCATACCTTACCTAAACCTTATTAGAGTAAAAAAGGAATAAATTCAACTAAGTTTAGAGTAATTTAGATATGTTTTGATTAAGTTATGGGGTGCTTGATAGTGTATATGGTCATATTGGATAGTTTGGAGGCATGTTGAGTATTTTCTTCTAAACATGTCCATATTAGCAGAAACACATTCATTTTGAGTAAGAAGGCCATATTAATGGTTTGCACTCTTGTCTGTGCATTTGTTAGCTCCAAAAAATATTGAACATTTATGTGAAGAATGGTTGACTAATTTTGCGCCAATATTAAAATTTTACTACAAGTATATGACGTAGTTGTAGCTAGCACAGGTAAGTACGGATCAATCCCACGAAGAATATAAATAACAGTAATTTCCCTTTTTCTATTATCTAACCTATGAATTAGATTTTGGATTTTTTCTAAAGTATTTTCCTCTATCTTAAGTTCAGTATTGTTTAATCTTAGCTTATTTATTTATTTTAATTAAAAAATAAAATAAATAAATAAGCTAAGATTAAACAATACTGAACTTAAGATAAAGGAAAATACTTTAGAAAAATCAATATCAAATAATGTTGTCTAGGTGATGAATCCCCTAAGAATCATTAAATGTTGACCCCTTATCATGTTATTATGTCATTGCTTATGGGATCATGGAAATTCCTATCTTACATTAATATCTTTCTCAAGACTATTAAAAACTAACCCATTAGTTGATTAATAGAAATCTTTCTAGTTAAAACCCCTAGGATTGCATTACAATTTACAAATTCCAATGGTAGGTTTGACCCTAATTTAGAGGATTTATGTCAACCTATCTGTAGGTTTACATGAAACTCCCTCTAATTATGGTAGAACTATTCATATAAAAGGATTTTTTTAATCTTAATTATATGAAATATAATTATGTACTAACATTCTAGATACATTAGATCAAACATAAAACAAATAATTGAATTAAAAAATCAATCAATATAATTGCAGAGAATAAAATATTAAATCATATTGTCATCACAAAATGGGGTTCATCATAACTAGACACTAAACATGTTTAATTATTACTCATAAAAAACAAAATCAATAACAAACATGCAGAAGAGAAAATGGAAAATAAAGAAATCATAATTCTAATGAATCTTCTTGCAAGTTTGGAATAGATCTAGCTTTCTATTAGATCTCTTGACATTATCTCTATGTTTTCCTCATCCTTTTATTAGAATTTTTACCTCTCTATGAGTTTTACATCTCAAAATTGTTTAAATAACTTGGCTTGTCTTTCAAAGTAAAAACTAAGGTTTATGGGTAATAAATGATCAACTTACACGGGTGTGTGAATGATCATGTATCTCTAAAAACCCATGAATTTTCAATTTCACACTAGAGTATAGAGTTAGACAAGCAAAGTAAACGATCATTTATATCAATATACATGAGCATGTAACTCCACATAACCAGAAACAATATTCTTCAATCTTCACATGTTTATGGAGACTTACATTGTCATTACATATGGTAGTGTAGGTCCTTAGTTGCTTCAAGTATTCGTTGCATTATGCGATTTTGCCCAAATTCTTCCCCTCTTAGTCCATAATGGCGATTATTATCTATAAATGCACTTAAAGAGAATTGAGTTTCATATATACAAAAAAACTATAACATATCAAGTAAATCACATTAATTATGTGTGTATAATTATAGTCAATTGTGCATTTATCAAACATCCCCACGCTTAAGCTTTTGCTTGTCCTCAAATAAATTATAATCTAATTCGTTGATCTTAAAAACACCTATCCCTCATTAATTTCAACTTGTCCACCCATACTCTAAATTGTAATATCATATCAATCACATAACATACAATTAGAATCAAGTTGTTCTAAAAACTAACTTCATAAGTCAATATCAATAATCTTTTTGAAATCAAAAGCACAATTCTTTGTACTCTCACCAAGGTTTCACTCAATGTAGTTAAGTTTTTGGGGTGAAAAGTATAAGATCTCTCAAATTAATGCATAATAAAACTCTTAATCATAAGCTTGCAATTTTAGCATATCTCCACCATTTATAAGTAAACTAGAAATAAAAATCAAAAGGTCTTTATAAGCGTTTAATGGGGCTTAGGTAAGGTATAATTTGGATAATCAAAGGCATGATAAATTTGAAGGAAATTTGCAGAGAAAACATTACAAGAAACTTATTACTTCACAATATATAGGTCCTTGCATTCTAAATCCATTAGTACTACAATTTTTTCAATGTTTTCGAGCATTCATCATGTATCAAATTTAAATAATTATTAGACCCTTATAAAATTTCAAGTTTCAATTAATCAATTAATGTAAATAACCTTCAGTGTTCAAAGTAATAAACAAATTTCAATAAAAATAGGATAAAGGTTAACAATAGGGTTATAATCACTAAAAAAGGCTTAGGCTCAAAATTGGATATTCCTAAAGGGTAAAATATGCTAGAGTAATTATAGAAAAGAATAGACCTAAACAAATGTTGAATCTAATTTCCTTTATCATTTCAGTGCTTTCAATTTAACATATTGGTCCCAATATGCATAAAAAAAGCAAGTTCTAGAATTATTCAACTATGTATAACAACTTATATGAAAGAAATAAAAATTTGTGAAATTTGCTATTAAGCTTAAAAGCTTGCAAAAAAATGATGCAATTTTTATTCAAATTGACTATCTCAATGACTACTAAAAATATGAATTATAAAAGAAAATTTATTCTAACTTTATCCTTTTACAAAATAATTCAAATTAATAATCAATAATGAAATAAAGTATTTATGGATAGATTTCGACTAGTTGAAATTATCAGTTCATAAAATTTAATAACAAGGATTATAATAAGCTTAAGCAAATTATAATCCTCTTTTGCAAAGATAAAATTATACATTGTCCCTGATATACACAATATAAGCACTTGTGAGCAAAAATGAGAAAGTGGAGTTGGGTACTACCCTGAGTAATAAGATTTTTCAGATTATGATTTCAATGAATTTGGGACTATCCATCCGATATAATATAAAAACATCCATGAAAAATATAAATGTAAAGGGATAAAAAGATAAAAGAAAATAAAATAACTGAAAAAATATGAAATAACATTAATATTAATGTTTAGATAAGATAAAATAACAAAAGAAATGGAATAATAATAACAGTGCCTCTAACAAGGCGATAGGCGAGTGAATCACGAACGTTAGTTAAGCGAACGATAGGCTAGAGAGAGTGAGCTTAAGCATGGTGAGATTAATGAGGTGAGCTTCGAGCATGGTAAGAGTAAGTGTTGAGCATGGCGAGAGCAGGGACGTTGTATGTCATTGTAGACAAGTAATTAATCTATAGTAACTCATGGCTTCCTCCTCCTTTTCAACTGTCTACCCTTCTTTCTCCTGGCTTTTATTTTCTACTACCTACCTTTCATCCACAACTACTTAAATACTCCTACTTTCATCTTCAACCACACTAGATCTGCTCAAATAACTTACTTTATTTCTTTTCTAAGAAGCCTACCCAATCCACAATAAAAAGATACTTGACAGTTTACCATTAATGGTAGACATGTCTCCACTAGATCTACCATCTTCCTCAGCCTCCCTTTTGACCACTAAGGATTTATCTCCACTTCCATCCTATCCTATTCATTAATTAAACCTTCCCCTACCCCATATGTCGTTCCTTTCCTCATAACAAACCAAGAAACCTACATGGAGTCGTGTTGTTAGCGATCCGTATACTTTCAAACATCTACAATTTATAGCTGGAGTTTCTGATGGACCAATGTCTCCACCTGAGATGGTGTTACAATAAGGAGTTGTGAAGTGGAAGGCTTCATTGGTACATTACTTCTTGGAAAAGAGGATGACCTATCCAATGGTGCAACGATGGGATAAAGCAAACTAGAAAAAAATAGGACTGTAAGCTACTTTGATAACAAATGATGAGTTGTTCATCTTTCAATTTGCTTATGATGACATGGAGAAAAAAGTAACTGAAATTGGACATTGGAATATAAAAGGTAAACATATATTCTTAAAGAAGTGGACAATTGGTTTTAATCTTGATAGAGCTGATATTAAAACTATCCCAATATGAGTTAACTTGTATAAAGTACCCTTTAAATATTTGTCATCGAAGGAGCTGAGTTACTTAGGTAGTTACCTTGGTGTTCCTCTAACTATAAATGAGAATACTACACACATTAGAAGGGTTAGGTATGCTAGAGCACGTATTAAAGTTGAACATAAAAAAATCTTACCCGAGAGTGTTCCAATCATAAAATTCAACAGTGATGGTGAGCTAGTTGAGGATAAGGTCTTATTATCTTACCCTTGGAGAACTTATATAAAGGAGAAATACAATGTATGAGTTCCCAAAAAAATCTACAAGGAAGGAGAGAGCAAAAAAGTAGAAAATCTAGCACTAAAGACTTTAAAAAGTACCCTAAAAGTTATTGGACTTCAGGAAAATAATATGTCTACCTAGCAATAAGTTTCTAAACAAGATAAGGTAGGGTAAGCAATGGCTAGTACATAGGATAAGTAGAAAATTCCAAGATAAGGAGAAGTGATTCATGCAAACGTTCAGGATACAGGGCCATTAGCAACCTCAGAACTTGCAGAAAAAGCTACTAAAGATACCCATCCTTAGCTACACACTCTACTGGTTACTACAAGTGTAAACTTGCATCAATATGGAAGTTAGGAAGGAGAGATTGATGTGAATTCTTAGTAGCTTATGGACATAATAATCATTAAAGCAAAATTGGTGGCGATGGAGATGGAAATAATGAAGAGCTAAAATAGTGGCAAGAAGGTGGATCTAGTAAAATTAGTTCCAATATGAAAGCCAATATTAGGCATTCCAAGTGATTTTTGCTATATAGAATGTGAGGGGATTGAATTGCCCCAATAAATAGTTAGCTTTAAAGGATTACTTAGTTTCCAAACAATCAGTTTTTGTTAGTTTGGTGGAAACTAAAATAAAAAAGGATGTATTTCAAAGAGGATTACATTTTCTCCCTTCCAAATAGTAAGCTCTTAGTAATCATTCCAAACATCCAAATGGTAGTATCTTAGTGGCATTTGATCCAACATAGTTAATCTTAACAAATTGGTTTTGTACTAATCAATTGGAACATTGTGAGCTCACTATTAAAGCTGACATGAGCCCAATTTCACTTACATTTATATATGCAGCAAATTGGGAATATCAAAGGGAAGCATTATGGAGAGACTTGTAAGCTATTGACTTTAGCATGTTAGGCCCTTGGATGCTTGTTGGAGACTTCAATTGCTTACTGAATTAAGCTAAATCTAATGGAAGACTAAGAATAACACATACAGATACCAAAGAACTTACAGATTTAACTATTAAGCTTAGTCTAGTTGATCTTAACTTTTGAGGTCCTACACTAAAAAGATAGTGGTCCTGTATAGAGGAAATTAGATAGATGTTTGGTTAATGATCATTGACTCACTACAATGTATGGAAGCTATACTAAGTTTGGAGAACCTCTGATCTTCATTTCAATATATGTGGCAACAAAAATAACAGGCTAAGGAAATCTCCATTCAGTTTCGTTAATTCCTTGTTAAAGCATTCTTAACTTGACTCAATTATAACATCTTCCATTAACAAACACTTTCGAGCCTCTAAAGCATTCTAATGTGTGCAATTACTAAAACTTTTTAAGGTTGGTTGTGAAAAACTTCTCAAATAATCTCCTGATTCTGCAATCACTAAGAAAGAAAGATCTAATCTTAACTCATGCTTATGGGATTTAAAGGTATACAATTCTTAATTAAAGTAGAAATTAAGAGTTTCATGGATGTAGCAAGGAGATAGAAATACCAAGTACTTCTATAATTTGATTCAGGGCGGAAGAAATAGAAACAAAGAAATTTTCCTTGATCTTAATAGCAGATTAATTCATTATCAAAAGGAGTTGAAAAAGGTAGCAACAAGACACTTCAAACAAATAAACGAGCTAACTACTTATTCAACTAATCTTCCTAACATTTTTCTTCATAGATTGGTAGGCTCTATAAGGCATGATCAAAAGTTTGAATTGCTCAAAGAAGTGACCTCTTATGAGATAAGATGAGTATTTTTTTCATTTTTCCCTGACAAGGCCCCAAATTAGATGGCTTGAATATAAGGTTTTTCTAAGAGAAATGGAATGTCTTACAAACTCCAGTTGTAAGAATTTTTTAAAAGTTCTCCAAAAGTGGTGGACTGCTTACTGAAATGAATAAGAGTATTTTAGTTTTGGTTCTCAAGGTTCCTAATCCTAAATACTTAGATTATTATAGGCCTAATGCATTTTGTATTGTGATATAAAAGACCATTGTCAAAATTCTTGTCATCTAGTTAAAAGTTACTTTACTTGACTTAATCAATACAAGTCAGAGTGTTTATGTCCTAGTAAAAAGTATAGGCGATAACATCCTATTAGCTTAAAAATTATTCAAAGATAACAATACTAAAGAGCATATTAAGAGTTGTGCACTTAAGACTAATTTCACTAAAACTGATGATACTATTAAATGAAGATTCCTTATCTACAGATTATTTAATTATGCTATGTGACAGTAATCCTAATTCTATGGAAACACTTTTAAAAGCATTATAGATGTTTCAGAATGTCTCTTGGCTCAAGTTTAATCCAATTAAGAGTGTAACTTATCCTTTTAGACATAATTGTCAAATTTTGGTGACTGTGATAGTAAATGTTGGACTCAAAGTACACCAACTACCTCTCACTTATTTGGGTGTTCCCATTTCTATAAAGAAGCTTAAAGAAGTTAATTGTAGTCCTCAAATTGAAAAAATCAGTGGAAGACTCTCAATGGAATCATGGATTCTTTTCATTTGGATGTAGAGTATAGTTGGCCACCTCCATTTTTAATAATTTGTGTATCTACTGGTTGTCACATCTAGCTATTCCTAATGGAGTCCTAAAGAAAATTGAGAAAATTGATAAAATTGTTAGAGACTTCATTTGGAATGGACAGAATTCTAGTTAGGGAAACTATCCAAAGTTAAATGGAGTGTCTTATGTCTTCCTAAGCAGTATAGAGGATTAGCATCCCTTATGGCCTTTATGTAGCACTAACCTTTTTACAACCATAAAAGTATCTATCCCTGGAGATCCTAAAGCCTATACTCTTATCCAGAATAACAAGTGGCCTTTCCTTATGTGAGAGTAGTCAGTTTTGTTATTCAACAATGGCCTTCACATCTTCCAAATGCACAAGAAGATAAGATCATATGGGAACTACATAATTCTTACAAATTTATAGCTCAATCATGCAAAGATTTGTTGATAGGAGCTATGGTCAAGTTTCCATTTTTCATATTGAGATGAGGATCAGGTATTGCTCCAGCTCACTCATTCATCTTATGGTTAACTACTTTACAAAAATTGGGAACTAGAGATAAAATTAAGTTCTAAATTTTAGACATCAATTGCCTTCTATGATATGAAAAATTTGAGACCTTAGACTAATATTTTTTCAAATGTTCTAAAACCAAACTATTATGGAGTGCTTTTTTCATTATCTTTAGGTTACAAGACAATCATCTTAGTAGGATTAATACTTTGACTTAGGCTGGAAATATGAGATGGACTAATAAAGAAGATCAAAGGTTATTTAAAACTAGGTTTGCTATATTGGTACACTACATCTAGAGGATGAGAAATACCAAAATTTTTTATAAGGCTAAGGAGTTAAATGAAAATGGATGGAATCATTCACTACTCAAACTTAGGATGACTACAATGATCAATGTTAATCATCTACTTTTATCCAATGCTATTAGATTTCAATTGAACATGTAGAATAATATATTGTTAGTTATATACAATATGCACTTTCTTTATTAGTTTGAGCTCCATTTTTGAAGAAGTAACCTCATACATTCTATAATTGCACGTTTCGAATAAAACATTATGTAACATCCCATTACCCATGTTGAGGCTAGAATAGTAAATATGAGAGGTTATTAAGAAATTAGAAAATGAATTTCATGCTCATGCATTACATGATATGCACCAGCACGTGAATATTGAATTTTTTTTGTACATGAAAATAATTGTACATGCATTCGTTGACAATTTCTGAGTAAAATTGATTTATTTATGTGAAAGGTGAATTTTATTGAGAATTGTGGTTTTTATATGTTGAAAACTGATTTGGAGAGTGTATTTAGTGATTTAGAATTTTTGGTGAATTTTAGGAAAATTTCTAAAATTTTAGAAAATTTTTGGACTAGGAAAAATGCCAAGTGGCAAGACAATCGATAAACGAAAGTAGAATTAAGAGTCAAATGATAGTGGAAATTTTTATAAATGACTTTAGGATTTAATGACTTATGTCAATGAAAATTAGGAGACAATTGGAGTAGAAATTGGATTCGATTGGACTAGCTAAATGAAAGAACCTAGTTTAAAGTTGTAAGAATTGGACACGTGGAAAATGATAAATTTCACTTACCAAGCCATGTCTTAAGATCACTATTCTTTTAATTTTAAAGACCCTCCTTGTGTTGTCTCTCACGATGCTTTTAATTTAAAAGATCATTAGGTGTTTTGTTCTTGTTTTCTTCTTCTTCTACGCGACTTCTCCATTTTCTTCAAGCTTCTACACCTTCTTTATGAATTTTGTTATCAACCTTCACCAGCTTTGAACCTAACCATCTTATTTTTTGTTTGCTACTCTCATCTTGCTCTCTTCTTCATTTCTCACTAAAGAACCAACCTCCTAACCTCCATGATGATGTATGTGAGTGACATGGGAAGTTAAGGCTTCTTGATGTGTTTGAAGACATTGAAGAGAAATCAAGTAAGTAGCTTGGTAATCTTTATGGTTTTGCTAAATGAAGCATTTGTGATGATAGTTTAGTGTTTAATGACCATGATAGAGGAGTTGAGATATGTGCAATGTTGATGTTGCAATAAATAGATATATTTTTTGTTTTAATGTTTTAATGGTACTTATGAGTTGTTTTAAGGAAGGATCGAAAGACTAAATGGTGATGAAGTGGGTGCTGGAAAATGGTAGTTATAACATTTCCACTGATTAAGCTTTTGTCTTTTAGCCATAACTTGTTCTGTAGTTATCCAAACGAGAGGCTTCTTAATCCGGATTAAACTAGAGGCATATGACTATATTTTTCATGAAGACACCAATTTGAATTTTATCAGTAAGAGTCTCAAAAATTGACATGAAGTTGAGAACTGGGTGCCGTAAATTGGTGGATGAATGTATATGTTTGTGTCCTGTTTTGTGAATATGAAAACCATAAGTGATGAGTTGTATGTAGATGTTATGAATTATGAATTAAGGGTTTAATGAATGTTAAAGTTAGGCTAACCAAGATATTGAGTTATGTCTTGAATTTAGATGAATTAAGAGGATAATTAAAAGTGAAATAAAGAATGAGAATTGGAGCTGAATATATGTAGGAATTTGGAGTTAAAAGTGTATAAGAATATGTTTCTGTTTTGATGTTTGTGATTAATCTTGGAATTTAATTTTTTTGTGAATAATATTGAGCTGAAATGGAGTTATGAATGAAGAGGAAATGATGGTGTATTAAGCTAGGAAAGATAAACTAAGCACGAGAAGTGCACTAGGATGAAAATGATGATGAAGTGTGCTAGAAATTATTGATGGAGTGTTTTACTGGACAGACATTAGTATTTTGCCCATAACGTGATATGTGAATGTCCAAATTGGATGGATTTTGATTTACAGTAAACTAGAATAATATGGTTAAAATGTAAGAAATTGAATTTGAATTCTGTCCTCACGGGTCTTGAAATGAGTTCTGGAATAGGCTGCAGTACTACCCTTGACTAAAATCGTGTCCTATTTTTATTGAATAAACTATATTTATAAAGGCCGAATTAGACAAATGTGTCTTCATAAAAGTTCTATTTATTCTCTTATCTTTCAATTGATTTTAAGTTTGTAATTTTTGGATATTGTAGTTGAGAGATATAAGTTGTACAATTTGATAGCATGATCACATCCTAGCTAAAGTGTCAAATGTACTCAGTCTGTGGCATTTTGAGCATAACATATAAAATAATGAACCAAATTGAATGATGTTGGAGGCATTAGAAACTTAAAACAATGGGAAACATTGTTCTAGGAGAACGTATTGCCAAATTACTTCATTTTTATTGTCATAATTATCACGTAAAGTTGACCCGAAAGTCTATTTTTAGAGAAATCTGGAATCATGAAATGAGTTATGAATTTCGATTTTAATGGTTTTATTGAGGTATGAACTATAAGTATAAATGATACTTATGTGAGTTTAGATATATGAATGTTTACATGACAAGAATAATAGAGCGATACCCGGGATTGTCATAAACATGCATTGTGCATAATTCATATACATACATGTACATTAAAAAACACATATAATTGTGCCAAATTGTGATATATGTATATTGTGTGATATAGAGGAGCAACTGGAACGTCAACATCTAGACGTTACTAGAACTTCCAAGCATTAGTTTCGGCAACAACCTGTGAGTAACCTAGACGGTCTCATTCAATTAATTGTTTATGTTAGATTATGTTTGAATTATCTTATGAATGTGAAATTGATTGTGTTGATTCTGGACAATTGATTGTTCGAGGAGTTCTATATTTAGGACTGTAATGGAAGTGCTTCTTGAATGTGAATATGATTGACTATTTGTTCTCAACTTCAATGTTAAATGCTGGACTAAAAGTCCGATGAAAAATGTGAATAAAAAAGAGTGTGAATGTGACTGAATGAGTGTAATCATTGAATATGTATGATACATTTCATTACATAAATGCATAAAAGATAATGGCGATTGTGACCGGAGTCGATAGTAAAAGAGATTAAATCTCAAAACGTGATAAGAACGTTTGACTCAGTTGTGCATGTACCTGGTATCCACTAAGGGATATGGGACATTAATTGATACAGCTCGATATCTACAAAGGGACATTAGCTAATAAAAAGGCATTTGGTCACAACAAAGTAACAAATGAAACTGAGTCACGTGCATTGCATTTATATTTGATATGTGTATTTTACATAAATGAAATGACCATTATGATTGTTCTAAAAGTGAAAGGTGATATTTTATGAATATGCAAAGATGTGAAAAATATGTTACGTGTGTTGATGTGATGCATGAATTGAGTGAACCATCGATGATAGTTACCTCATTGAGTTCGCAAAACTCACAAAAATTGCAACGTTGACTTTTGAGGATCGAGAGACGACTTTAGCTACTAAGAGACACTATAAGCAGTGTAGACTTATACTTTTGGGAGAAAAAAGAAATGGCTCAAAGGTCAGTCAGCTGGGGTTAGAAAGATTGGATAGACTTTTATGTAGTTTCCTCTTTCATGCAGCATATTTTGTATTAGGCTATGATGATATACATGTATGGATGTTTGAAATATACATTATATTACGTCCAGTTTTATGGATGAAATAAGGATAAATTTGGTTTTAAAATATTATGACTTTCTTCATGATGTTTTATAAGAGAATGAAAGATAGATGATGCCATGTTAAATGAGTGTGGTGATTGAATGTAGTGCACCATTATCAAAGGTTATATACTGGAATGTCTATAAGGTGTTCCAGTATGCACCCCATGGTAACGGGGCACTACATTGGGTGGCGTCAGAGCATGGTTTGGCATCCATAAGGATAGATAGGAATGTTAAGCATGAAATATTATGAGAAATGCAGATAATGATTAGAGTTCTTGTTTATTGTAGGTCATCCGCCATAGGTGAACAAATGGGACAGTCAGTTGACCTAGGATCTGTAGGAGCCAGCAGGGAGTCTTTGGTACCTCGACCAGAGGAGATGCCTCCTCGAGTTCTCAAGAGAAGGAAGAGGAGCTATGATAGGCTGCAGAAGCACGAGCTGTGGATTTCTATGGCAACACAAGCCCTGTTGAGGCCGATAGATGGTTAGAAATGACGGAAAGAGTTTTTGATCAGACGGATTGCAAGCCGAACGAGAGGTTCAACTATGCAGTGTCCTTACTATAAGGCCCAACTTATAAGTGGTAGAAGATTGTCCCAGGCAATACCACCAGGCCTTGCAACTTGAACTGGGAAGACTTTTTAAAGGTTTTTAAGGAGAATTACATGCCCAAGATCTACTTAGATAAGAAGGTGAAAGAGTTCCTGGATTTGAAGCAGGGTAGGATGTTAGTGGCAGAATATGAGATCCGGTTAAATGAGTTGATGGGATATTCTACTGTTTTGAAGATAGGCTAAACATGGAGATCAGGACAAGATTAACGATCTCCTGTAACACCCCACTCCCGCAAGACCCGAACTCGACATCGATGGGTGATGTCCAAGCTCGTGCCCCCCGAGGGTGGTGTGCTAGAGCACTCAATCACTCAGAAATCGGTATAATTTTTTTTTTAATTTTAAACCACAAACATATAGTGCAAAAAATTGATAACCAAATCGGCCCACTTTGTTTTATAACCATTTTCAACAAAACAATATAATCAATAGAATTTTCAAT
>JANZXP010107019.1:0-18988 GCA_027576715.1 Erythroxylum flavicans
TATATGTGATTTATATTTAAAAATTATTTATTTATATTTTTATTTATATAGAAATATATACAAACAATTAAAGAATAATTTTCTATATATTTTCATCAATAAAAATCTTATTAATTTTTTATTTTTATTAATTATATACAAATTTTTTATTAATAATATAAAATATTATTGAGGGTGATAAGCTTGTGGACCATAATAAATGAGTTTGGGGAAATGGGGTTAGGGTTAGAAGAAATAATTGGTATTAAGGAAAATTATTGAGGGTATATTAGGTAATATGTATTTATTAGTTTACGTTCCATCCTAAACCCCCCAAATCGGAGGTTTCTTATTTTCACTGTTTAGGATGGAATGGAACGTAACATGAAACCCTTCGCTTCCATCCCATTCCATTATAAAACTTCCTTCCAAACGATGGAAGTATGTTACGTTCCATTCTATTCCATCCTCAACCAAACAGAGCCTAAGTGCTTGCAGTTCCTGGGGTTTGTAGTCACTGCGAGGAAGAATAATAAGAAAAAGAATCATCATCATGAAAGGACCACTTAACAAATTGGTGTCTCATTCGCTCCCCATCGCTGGTAAATGGCAACAGCAGCAACTTCGCTGTCTTAACATTCATGAATATTAGGTCACATACAAATGTGGTTGAGATCCTTGTGTCTGTTTGGTTTGCTGATGTCATG
This sequence comes from Erythroxylum flavicans, assembly GCA_027576715.1. Taxonomy (NCBI): domain Eukaryota; kingdom Viridiplantae; phylum Streptophyta; class Magnoliopsida; order Malpighiales; family Erythroxylaceae; genus Erythroxylum; species Erythroxylum flavicans. The sequence continues at coordinate 687 of JANZXP010107019.1, forward strand.
ATGAATTTAGAATAAAAACATACCTAAGTTGCTTTGTATTCTATTTTTTTGTATTCTAAAATTCTGATTGCTATGAAGATTGAATGCTATCTTCATAATCACAACGATCTGGTTCTCTGGTTTTCTTCTTCGTCATTGCTTTCTAGTTCCTCACTAGATGGCGTGAAGATCTTAAGAAGGTATTTGTGTTTTGCTTAAACTAAAAAAAAATTAATTTCCAATTTTCTGTATTATGGAATTCTGATTGCTATGAAGATTGAATGCTATCTTCAAAATCATAAGGATCTAGTTCTCTGGTTTTCTTCTTTGTCATTACTTTCCAGTTCTTCACTAGATGGCTCAAAGAACTTAAGAAGGTATTTGCATTTTTCTTAAACTAAAAACAAATTAATTTCCATTTTTTTGTATTATGGAATTCTGATTGCTATGAAGATTGAATACTACCTTCAGAATCATAAGGATCTAATTGAATTCTATGAAGATTGATTGCTATGAAGATTGAATACTTTGGGCTGAAATGCTGATTTTAGAGGACTCCTGCTGCTGTCATATCTCAGCAACTTGTGTAAACATTTTGTAACAATGTTTTTCCACTATCAATTATCAATTTTATGGACTGTAGTATCTATGCATTATCTTGAATAAAAGTTTTACATTGATTTGATTAGTTAAACTAGTCACTGATACTTTAAAGTCCACTGAGATTAGCTTTCCATTTTCTTTTGTCAACAATATAGAAAAGAAAACAAATAGAACTAGTAAACATGAGATTTATGTAAATAGAAAGTGATATATACTATGTAGATGATTTAGTTTGTTTATCCATCTATTGGCAAGAAGGATGCTTTCCTGGAGAAGTGCAGGATGCTTAGATAACAAACTTAAGGTCACTCCCAATCCTTTACCCATTACTTTTTGTTTGAGGTCAAAGTTCTTTAAAGATAGTGCAGTCTCTTATGGCTTAAAATTTTAGGTTTAGCTTTTATAATCAATTTCTCCTAATAAAAATGTAGAGTTTGTATTGAGAAGGAAATCATCCTACAATTTAAACGGCTACTTTTAGTGGGCAAAGTTTTAACACTAGCTGTCGGAACACTGAACAGTAGATGTTCAAGATCCCACCATCTCCATGATGATTGATGTGGGGAGGGAGGTAGTTCTCAGGTGACGACAACCCTGCCATGAGTTTGGTTAATTTTTGGTGAGAGGTCTATTATGAAATGCAAATTATGTTAGCTTAGATTTTGAAAGGAATTTATGACATTTTGTATATGAATTATCTTTTATTGGACCAATGAGTTACCCTATTTTGTTTTTACATACTGCAGCTAGCTCTTTCGTTTCATTTTGGACTCTTTGTACCCTCCTAGGCATCTAGTTAGTCCTCAAGGGCAATAATGGAATAAATATATTGATACTTCAAATCAAAGTGGCAATTACAATAAGTGATTACGGTTGGATGATTTCCTGTGTAAGTACTGTGTAATAAATTAACAAAAGTGTTAATTTATTATAATAACTTGCAGATAAATATTTTAGATTAATTTGTAAAATTTATTATAATAATATGCATGTGAGTGATCTTAAAAAAGATGCACAAAGTAAATTGTAATTAAACTTATTTTTTTCTAAAAAAAGGTGGAGTTTTTCGTCGTAAAAAATTGTCTAAAAGTGAAAAATATCGACAGAGAAAAGCATTTAAAAGTTTACATAAAGCGTCTAAAATAACATATATGTGTCGAAGAAAATTGTCGAAAATGTATTTTTTCGACGCATTTATGTGTAAATAGATTTTCGACGCTTAGATTTTCAACACTTAGATGAGTAAAAAATGTATGTTTTTTCGACGCATTTATTTGTAAATAGATTTTTGACGCTTAGATTTTCAACACTTAGATGCGTAAAAAATGTATAATTTTTCAGCGCATCTATGTGTCTAAGAAAACTGTCAAAATTAATTTTTGTGACACTTGTTTTTTTATGCTTTATAAAGCGTCTAAAATTATTTTTAAGACGCAAAAAAGTGTCTAAAAATTTCACCTTTTATGTCTAAAAACTCCATATTTTGTTGTAGTGTAATAAACAATTGAGGAGAGATCTTAATTGTTTATCAGGTATGTATAGGATTGCTTTAAATCTAATATGATAGTTAGGAAGAGTTTTGATAGATTAAGAAGTCACAATTAAATTTCTATCTATTTAATTGGGAATACTTAGTTAGATGATTATTGGATATCTAGGCGTATGATTAAAGCAAGAAGGTGAATTGAAAATAAATAAGGATAAAAGTAATTCCTAAGTTTTCATCATTAATTAATCAACTATTCATTGCTGCTTGTTTCATCATTCAATCATTAATTCTTTTATTTTTTGGTTTAGTTCTTAATTATTCATCATATTTTCTTACCTTAAACAAGGTGTTACAAGAATTGTTAGGTGACTAATACAATCCTCATGGGAACGATACTTTTTATACTATAAAAATATAATATGTATACTTATATTAAAGAAATTTTTAATCTAAAACTTTAAAAAGTTTTTGGCACTATTATTAGGCATTATTCGTGGTATCTAGTGTAATTCGAGCTACCTAGAGTTAAGGATTTTAACAATTTTCTTGTGTGAATGCAGGTACTTTAAAAAAAGATCTACAAGGAGGAAACTAATAGACACGCAAGTTTTCGATATCACCGATCAAGAGAGGGCGATTCAAAATTCAAGATGGCAAGAAGTAATAGAGTGAACAATGGCAGAGGAAAGGAATTAAGGAAAAAAATTTAGTTCCTGAGGCTAGGGTTTAATGTCAACCAATAAGGAATAAAGAGACCATTATAACACTTTTGAAATTAAATTGGCGCTGCTCAATATACTGCAAACTAATGTCCAATCTTATAAACTAGCCAATAAGGATCCTAATGCTCATTTGGCCAACCTTTTGGAGAATTGTAACATGCTCTTATACAATGAGTTATCAGAGCATGTATCTAAGATGAGACTCTTTCCGTTCAGACTTAAAGATCAAGCCAAGGCATGGTCGAATTCTCTTAGCCTAAAGAAGAACACAACATGGGAGTAGCTAGTGCAAGCCTTTTTATCTAAATATTCCCTCTTGATGAATACCAATAGGATTATCAAGGAGATAAGTAGTTTCTAGAAAACCAAAGGGGAGTCATTTTATAAAGCATAGTAGAGATTTAAGGAGTTACAAAAGAGCTATCCCTATCATAACTTACGCACATAGTTCCTTTTGTGAACTTTCTACAATGGTGTGAATCCACCTATATGAGACACCTTTGATGCAGTGGTTAGAGGTTTATTAATGAGGAAGACCATGGATGTTGCATGTGATTTGTTGGAGGAGATGACAGATAATAATTGTTTATGAATGTCAAAAAGGAGTAAATAATAACCATCATATAGAGATCAGAAGGGAGTGCTTGTTGTGGATTCATTTACAACTTTACAGATTGAGGTAGCCAACTTGGCCAAGCAATTAAACAGCTTCAATGCCACTTCTTTTAGCCTACTTAAAGCAATACATTATGGATGTGAATTATGGGATCAAGAAGGTCGTGTTACTAATGATTACTTTCTAGTGGACCATAATAGTATAAAGCAACTTAATTTAGTGGGAGCACAGTTAAGGTGGAAACAATACATATTATAATACTTATAATCCTAGATAAAAAAACCATCATGTAAAAAACCCAATAAGAGCATAAAGCCCGCTAAGATTTTAGCAAGATAGGCTTGATTCATTAGAATCAAATATAGATAAGTTAATGGATTTGCTGAATTCCAAGTTCACGAGCAAAGATGAGAACTAAAACAAGATGGAAGCTAAATTTGACCAAATTACAAGGAATCATGCTTCTTCCATTCATAATTGGACTTTCAAATCAGGCAATTAGTAACCCCATTGTCCACACGAAGTATGGGGAGTCTCTTGAGCAATACGGAGTCTAATATAAGGGAGTAACTAATGGACATTACTCTTAAAAGTGGAAAAGAATTGGTAGAACCTACCGAGAATAAGGACAAAACCCTATTAATGGACACCAAGAGAAAGATGACAAGAAGAAGAGAAGAAGGAGGAAGCTCTATATGTCCCTTCCCTCCATATATGCCAAATGTCCCATTTCCACAAAAAGGCTGAAGAAAATTAAATGGATATTCAAATTGCAAAGTTTGCAAAAAAGTTCAAGAAATTGCAAATCAACTTGTTTTATTTGGAAACTTTAGAGAACATGCACAAGTATGCAAGGTTTCTAATAAGTAATTAATTGAATATATTTATATACCCATATTTAGTGTGTTTTGCTTCTTACTTAAAATTTGTACATTACTTTTGGTACTTATTTTGCTTTAAATGTTTTTTAGGAGATAATTGCATTCATAAACTAAAAGAAGAAGAATTTGAGTGAAATCGAGACATAAAATAGAAGAATTAAAGCAACTTTGGACATTCACGATCATGTATAGGGACCGTGTAAGACACTGTAAAAGTGTGAAGCTTTGAAGATACTGTTTATACTCTGTGAAGTTACACAGTTGTGTATGTTTCTTGTGTAAGCTTATGCAATTCTGTAATGTCACAATTTAGAGGATATTTTAAGATCGTGTGAGTGACCATATATATTCCAAAAACCCTAGTTGTTGCTTTAAAAGGAAATTATAGTTTTCACCCCTTAATTTGGGAATTTCACAACTTGTATCAAAGAAACCAACAGTTTAATTAGCTGTATAATTTAAACATACATGCTACTTATCAATAAATTGAGGCTATCAAACTATATATATGTATTACCAATTTACAACATATGTTAAAAGACATAAATCAAATGACATAAAAATTGCCCGTGGGCTAAATTTTTAATTCAAGCAGATTTATGCAAAACTTTATGATGAAACTATCAAATTATATACCAATTTCTAATACCTATGGGTAAATTAGAAAAATAATTTGATATTTCATCCTAATTAATTATTTAAATATAATAAAAATTCTTGTGGGATAAAATTTATTATCTAAAATAATTAACCACTATTAAAAGTCTTTACACTTTTGTGATTAATTATATAAATATATAATTTATATATAATTAGGGTTGCTATGACTAAACCCTAATAATTAATGACAAAAACTTTTTCACTAAAAGTCTATTTATAATGTAAAATATAGACATAATATGCAAGTGATAATCTACTTTATGTCGAACATTTATACAAATATAATATCAATGCATAACACATACAAACATAAGCCATCGGTTTAAATGGCAAGGGTTCAAACTCGTGCCTTGAAGTTTTTATTAAAGAACACCCTAAATCTCATAGCAACATTTGTGTTGTTATTAAAACAACTCCCAAAGTGACAACATCTGGTTTATAAAAACACAACATCTCATGGGTTATTAAAACAACAAATAAAACAATGTCATCACTGCACATAATTTATCTTCAAAACAACCAAAATGACGTCATTTAGTGACTTCTTCAACCTCTAGTCAGGTCAAACTGACCCGGTTCGTGACTTGTTAGATACCAACAAAACTAGACTAGAAAAACACCACAAAAAATATTTTTTTAATGTAGAAACTATTCCAAAACACTTAATAGAAGATTTCTACCTTTAATCGAAAGAAAAATGTCCAAAAACAACTCTAAATTGAAAATTTTTGAATCAGAAAAAATTTCCAGAACTTGAAATTCTCCAAAAACTCCAACAAGGTAATGCTTAAAATGTATATATTCAACAATAATATACGTTAGAAAAACATATAAAATAAATGCAGAAGCAAAACAAAATACCTCCAGATATTGTTGTTTGTGCTTGAGAAGTCTACGTTTTGGAATTCTTCTAACCTCTCAATTCCCAATTTGATGGTGTATGTTTAAAAAGAAAAAAGAAGCTCAGGGACCTTAAAATTAGCAAGAAAGCCTATATGAATGTGCTCCATCAACTACACCATAAGTTATCATAAAACTAGGAATTCATACCCACTAAATTCATAATGTTGGATCATTTATGATACCTAGAATATCAAAAGTTCTCATAAACAATTGTTGTTATATATTTTTAACTACTGTTAAAAGGCTTACATAATCGAAACTAGATTATAAATATGCAAGTTAAATATGCAAACTGAGAACTAGGACCTCTTGATTTCATATTTTTGTTAAAAGAATATATATATTCATTCGTTCAGTTTTGGTCTATAAAAGTTTAGCTCATTTCTATTAATTAACAAAAACCATTTCAAAATGGGCTATATTTAAGATTGATTTAAGGAGAGAAAGTTGAAAAACTAAAAAGAAATAATTGCACAATATTTACATAAGATATCAAAAGCAAGGTTCTCACGAAACAAATTATTTTATATTAAATATTGAATTTACGAAATATGTCAATTTTACAAAACTCATGTGCTTTAGTTATATGAAGATAGTGCTTATTTTGAAGGGTGAAACACTTGCGATCAAATATTATGAATTTTGTAAAATTAATAATCTACATCATTTCTAAAATACTTTTTAGATAGATAGAAAACCAATAAAGTAAAAAATCTATAGCATTTGTGTCGTTGTTAATGAATAGTTACTTGAACATGATAAGTTCATTTTGTAAATATTGAATTCTTTTTATCTTGGTATAATTATTATCATTTAGATAAATAAAATTGTAAACAATAAAAGGAAAAGTTACTCATTTCTATATTATTGGTTTTCTAAAGTATATATTAAATCCTAGATTTAGTAATTGAGGTTAGCTTTGTTGACAAAAAGCTTCACGCTTATCATCATTTTAGTTGTTATAAAGTAGGAATGATAACAAATCAGATCAAGTTTGAGATTTTTTTAGTGTAAGTTCAGATTATTTGACTCGGACTTACCCCAAACAGTTGAACTATAAGCCAATGTTAGTTAATATCCTTTCAGTCTGTTGATTGGTTACAATTTTATGCAAAAAATGTTATTTTAATTAATAAAGGCATTCTTTATCTTTATATTTTTTGTTAATTATATTTGATATTTTAATATTAAAAGTAAAATCATTATAATAAAAAATGTTCAATTATAATTATAATGAGATCATAATTATAACATTAAAATTAAATTTATGTGCTATTTTTAAATTGTTCCTAGTTGCAGTTTTATCAAGATGAGATACTGATGGAATGATAAAAGTAGCATATGTTATGTTTCTTTCTTACGAAGAAAGTAATTGATCTCATAAATTAAAGTATAAAGATGCTTAAAAAAATGTGTGATGTTTATTAAAAAATAAGTTCACTAAATTGATCTAATTACTAGGATCCCAAGCAGAGTATTACTTATGTATATGTGAATTTCTTTATATGATGTTTGTATAACCAAACCTTAGATTTGAGATTAATAAAGTATATCATGTGAAAATTACTATATTTTGATGTTACTTATTACCTATTTTATTTATGGTAGCTCAATTAGTAGTATTTATATATAGTATAAATTAAATAAAGATAGATGAGTAAGTCAATAAAGGATTCATCACTTTAAAGTAGTTAGAGATAATGTTCTAATGTTCTTAATTAATAGTGATATAAGGAATTCTATGACCATAGTGAATTGAGATTTAAAAAGATATTTTCAAATATTAATTATAAATAAATTACTAACTAAGAAGAACAAACATAATTAGATTTAAAAAGTAAACACTAAATTCATACTCTATATTTAATTAGAACATTAGATGACAAAAGGATTAAATTATATATCATAACCATGTATGGATAGGTTTAGTCAAACTATTTTAACATTTTTAATATTTAGGTGGTCATGACATATTGATAGACATCAATTCTGATTTATGATTATAAATTATTTGATTGGACAAGTAAACATACATTAAAATAAATTTTAATTTATTTAATTATAATTATAATTTATAATCCTTACCAACATATTAAGAACTTAATCAGTCACCTATAAAAGAATAGTTAAAAGGTGAAAAAATCAATTTAGAATAAGTTATACTCAGTTGTGAAGTTTAAGACACTTTATAATCAAATATAAGATATTTGATTTTATTAAAATTAAATTATAATTGTAATTAGATTTTGACTTTAATTATAATTAAAAAGTTTAATTTTAATAAGAAAGAAACTAACACTCCCTTTACCTCTCAAAAAGTTAATTATTTTTATCTACTCTATGGTTATTGTTACAGGATAGACAATTAGATAGTTTGTGATTCATAGTTAGTTTTTCAAACAGGCAAAACATTTGAAATTTAACTAAATTAATTTGGATTAAGTTAAACCATATTCGAGTTGATTTACAACCCATATCACCTAGTAAACACTATGATCTTCAATTTAATAAACATTGTGTTAGGATGTCAAGTGTGAGTAGAAATCTCACATTGGAAAGAGATGGAATTCGTGAGGGGCATATAAGTGGAAAGGACCCATAAACCTAATGTCTTAAGGTTTTGTGTTGAAATGTGGTATCAAGGGCTACGAGTATATTCCCTCACTAAGCCCGTGATGTAGATCTCCCATAAAAGTGGATTCCCTAAAACCAATAAGTGATATCAGAGCTGTGTGATCGGGATATTATGCTATTAAAAAGTTTTAATATTTTTAACCTCGATATTTCTGCAAGCGCATGGGTCGTTTACGTAGTACCTAAGATATCTATCCTACAAGGAGGGTTAATCTAGTCCTAAAATCTAAGGCTGAACTAAATCGCAACAATTTAAAATAAACAACTAATGCAGGAAATTAATCAATCAAACAATCAATTACGAGAATTAAAATTTAGAAATATAAACAGGATGCAGTTTGTACAACCCAATCGAAAATCAACCTAGGAACTACCAATTGAGAGAAAGGGGGTTTTATCCGACCTTAATAAAACTCTAATTAATTATGCAAATATTTAAATTACTCTGTCTAGACGGTCCTAGGTGGATTACTCTCTATCGAGTTATAATCTTTAACACTAATTTATAATTACTAATTCAAATTATGAAATTGTGATCGTTTGATTCACAATTGACCCAAAACCTAAATTAGTTATGAAATTGTCTAAAAACCTACCGAAAACCTATGCACAATCTCTCACAACACAAATTTAGCGATTTAATTCAATTCTTTACCTATTAAATTACCTAACTCTCGTTAGCCTAATTTGATGATATTCACTAGGTTCACCCTCTCAATTTGTTACCGAATTATTAAGAACAGAAATTGAATGACAGTTAATTCAATAGAAACATAATAAATCGAAGTTCATTAATATCAAGACAAAAATCCTAAAGGTGAGTATAAACAAAAACTTTACATTCAACACAACATGTTCTCAAGAACTATCTTAACTTTATATATCAATAAAATTGAAATAACCGAAAAGTAAGTTGGGAACAGAATAACATAGGCAACGATAGTGTGAAATCTCCTGTTCTAGCTTTGCGTCAAGCTTCTTCTCCATGTCTCTCTTCCTTCCTCTCCTTCCTTAATCTCTCGATAAACTCTCTAGATTTTTGAATTTCAGCTAATGCAAAAGGCTTTTTCCAAACTGCTTTATCTGTTCCTTAATGATATATTTATACTTTGGAAGCCCTAAGGTTAATTCGGGGTCAAAACAATTTGAAAAGTCTTGTGAAACTCGAGTTTTTGTGTCAGTTCGAGGCAGGTCATGATTGTGGCCCTACTTGCCATGATCTCGGTCAACGCCTAACCCTTTCTGTCATGATTGTGGCCTAAAGTGTACGATCATGACCTGGGTCCTATCAACTCATCTCTTTCTGTCACAATCGTAGCTTGTTGTGCCACGATCGTGGGCCATATTTTTAGCCCGAAACTCTTCGAAACTTCTCCGTTTTTCACCGTTTACCCTTAAACACTAACAAACATATCAAGGTATGTCAAAAATATAACATTTAAGCTCAAAGACTCATACTAATCTATAAAAACACTTAAACACATAAACTATCACAATTAAAACATAAATACACACTAAACACACAAATTAACATTAAATACTTAACAAATTGAACCCTAAAATATCGTGCAAATCACAACTATCAACATCTCCACACTTAAGCATTTGCTTGTCCTCAAGTAAACAAAACAAAAAACACACAACACACAATGTAATAATGAGACAATGGCTTTGACTTCATGAAATAAATTTAATCTTAAACACAATCATAGAAGTTATATCTAATCATTAACATGCAAAATCTATGTCTGGGAGCTTTAAACTTAATATACAATTTAATCGATATCTAAGTGTTAATTTATTTACCCTTTTTAATTGCACACACACATTAATAATTCTTTGGTCCTTCAGACTTTGTAGTTGTTCCTAAGTATATTTTCATGAAAAGTCAAGCTTATTACAAGTTCGGTAGGTTTTATTAAGGAGACTTTTTCTTTATTCTTAAACAAAGGCTTAGTTTTTTTACACGGAGGCAAATATTGGTAATGAATGTTGATCTGGTTTGTGACATCCCACGTTCGGGGCTGGACCCCAAAATAGTGAATTGAAAGTATAGTGAGAAATTAGAAGTGCATTTCATGCTCATGCATCATAGTATATTCACACACATTTATTTTTGATATATTAAAATAATTGTACATGCATTCATTGACATTTTCTAGGTATGATTGATTAATTAAAATGTGAGTTGTGACTTATTTGCGTTAAAATTTTATTTGGAGACTATTAATATTATTTCAGAATTTTTGGTGAATTTTAGCAAATATTTGAAAATTTGGGGTATTTTGGACTAAGAAAAAAATAGAAATATAAGATAAATGGGAGTGTGACAAATGGCCCACATGCATGGGTGACATGTGGTAAGAGCTCCTCAACCCACGAAGCCACCTTGTTTTGTAAGAATTTTTTTTTCTGCAGTCATTCTCGGTTGTCCTTCACTGCATGCATCAACACTAAACAAATCCTCTCTTTTTGCTTATACATTATCAAAACCAGTCCATATATATATGATTTTCTCACTAGTTATCTTTATTCGCTTCATCCACCGAAAGCTTTATCTACTCTTACTGTTGGAGTTTTTGCTGGAAACAAGTAAGTGATGGCTTGAATTTTTTTTGGCTATTAAACACAAATTTTGATGATGTTATAAATAGATGCATGCATGAGTCGAATGAATATTTGGTGAGATCTGGATATAGAGAGGAGTTAGATGAAGTGCAAGTGTTGTTGAAGGTGGAAGAAAGATGCAGAAAATGGAAATATGCATAAGTGAGGATCACATTTTTTGATGTTTATATTGAATCTTGGATTTTTGAGTTGTTTGAGTTGTGATGAGCTGAAATGGAAGAAGAAGAGTTGGTTTAAGTTTCATATGTTTAAGTGAACAAAATCAAAGAGAGAAAATCAGAAAAAAGAAGAAGATGATGACCTGCATTTTGGAGAGAGAGAGAGAGCAGAAAAAATGATGTTGTCCTTATATGAGTTTTTTTTTAATGTTTGAATTTAATCTTGAATCTTGAGTTGTTTTGTATTATTGAGTTGAAAGGAGAGTAGTATAGATGATGTTTTCATGCTTGAGGATTCTATGCTGGCTTGTGGTTGTTACTGTTCATTAAACAAATTTCACATAAGAGAAAAGAAGAAGAAGAAGGTTATATGCATGATTTTTATGTTTAAGTCTGTATATAAACAGCTTTGATTCTTTTGGTGATAACTTCTTCTTCTAAACCCCAAATGACATGGGACTTGAACCATTAGACTCGAAACACATTGTTTTACATCTTCACCAAAAATTATAACCATCAGAAATCATTTGGGAGAGATGGATTGACGAATTTTAGACGAAATTGACGAGGAGTTCTGGAATTTCATAACTTGAGTATTTTCACTGAACATGCTTCGGTAGTTTAGACATAACTTGTTCTGTAGTTATCCAAATGGAATCATTATTGATTTGGAAAAAATAGAGACATAGGGATACAAATTTTCCGAAGAAGTAAAATTTTAATTCTGTCTCTAAGACTTTCAAAATTGGCATGAAATTGAGTCTTGGCTTAGGTTGTAGCACTACCAGTGACAAAAATCATGTCCTGTTGTTATTGAATAAACTGTATTGTTGTAGGCTGAATTAGACTAAGGTGTCTTCACCAAAGTTGTAGCTTATTCTCTTAGCTTTAAATTGGTATAAAGTTTGTAATTTTTGTATATGGGAATGGAGATATATGGGTTGTAAAACTTGACTTCATGATCATGCTCTAGCCAAAATTCCAAATGTACATAATCTGTGGTAATATGAGCTTAACTCATAGGATAATGAACTAAATTGAATGATTTTGGTGTCATTAGAAACTTAAGACACAGAGGAAAAATTTTTTAGAGAAAGGGTTACAAAAATATATCATTTTCTTGATCTTATCGATTATGTAAAGTTGACTGGAATGGGATGCTTTCAGCAAAAACTGGAGTAGTGAATGGGTATGTGAATTGTGAATGAGTGTGTGAATTTTGGCACTATTAGAGTACATCAATTTATTACAGAAATATACCTGAGAATTTGTCATTGCACATGCATGATACATGATACATGATACATTTATACCTGTGTTTACTCAACTACATAAGCAGTACAATAATGTGAAATTGTGTTAATGTATATAGGAGAGCAAGTAGCGCAACCACATCTTGATATTGCCGAAACATCAAGGCAATAGGCTTTAGGGAGCAACTGTGAGTAACTTAGATGGTCTCACTTAATTATTTGTTTACTTACTTTCTAATTTGAATTATTTATGAAAGTGATTTGATTGTTGAATTCCGGATATGAAGGTCTGATGATTCTGATATGATGATTGTGATATTGAAGTGCTCCTTGTATGTGAATTTGAATGAATAAGTGATACTCCACCTAATTGTAGAATGTTGGATCAAGGTCCAATCCGATGATAAATGTGAATGTGAAAGTGAAATTGAACTTAAGTAACTGATTGTATATGTATATAAATATGAATGCGAAGCATTCCATTACATGAATGCATGAAAGATAAAGGAAATTGTGACCGGAGTTGCTAGTGTAAAGAGCTTAAAGCTCAGACTGTGATAAGAGCCTCAGGCTCAATTGTAAAAATACTCAGTATCCACTAAGGGATATGGGAGTTTATCTGGTATAGCTCAGTATCCACTAAGGGATATGAGCTTGTCAAAAGGCACTCGGTTATAACATCAACAATAATAAGTGAAAGTGAGTCTCACGTGCATACACATTTTTAATACATGTGTTTGACTGATTAAAAATGTATGAGTACCTGGTATTTGAATGAGAATGTGATATGTGATATTTCTTGCAAAATATAAAGATATGAAATATTTGTTACATGTGATAAAGTGTTACATGAATTGAGTGAACCATCAATGATGGTTACATCATTGAGTTTGCAAAACTCACCCAAAATTGCATGATGACATTTCAGGGTCAAGAGAGGACATTAGCGATTGAGAGATTACAAGAAGCATAATTTTTGTACTTTTGTGAAGAAGAAATGGCTCAAAGGTCGGTCAGCTGAGACTGAAAACTTTATATAGACTTTTTGTGGAATTTCCTCTTTCATGTAACATATTCTGTATTAGGATATGATGATGTACATATATGGATGTAAAGCTACAATGTAAATATGTTCGATTTTATGAAATGAAATGAGATTTTAGTTTGGTATTTGGTTTTAAAATCAGGTGACATTTATGTGCAGTAGTTGATGCCATGACTAAGTCAGATATGTTGCCATGTTATAAAGTGAAGGTGAGATAGTTAATACAGCATTATTATAGATTATATACTAGAATATCCACTGGGTATTCCGGTATGTAATTTATGGTAATGGGGTGTTACAAGAATAATAGATATATTCTGTAACAATAAATATGGTGTGTGGGAAGATATTAATTCTCTTTTCTGTTCTTTATTAATCTTTTGAGTCAAATACAAAAATACGTCTGTTTAAAGTTATTTGTAGAACAAATAATTTGAAAGGAATATAAGGCCTTTTTATCTATTTATATTTTGGTTTTCTATTTTTATTTTCAAACTTAGTCTAATGTCCTAGATTAACCTAACTCATCATGAATCCTACTTAAACCCATCAAAACAAAATTGAAAGTATAAGGTAAACGCCAAACTATATACTTAGCTATAATTAATATAAAAAGATAAAAGAATATCATCATATCATATTTTGTCAATAATGAGATAGTAAAGTAATTGGAGTTTGGTTTGATATTGAGAAAGTCAGAAACTAAAAATATTTACCATTAATTAGGATTTAAACTTTGATGATACGTTTGTATATATAAAAATTTTATCTACATCAACAATTTCCTTACATGCATACTAATTGGGTTTAATAAGAAAAGTTGTACAAGTACATTGAAAGAAAAGCAGCATACAAATAACAAAATCCAATACAAAAAGCAATTATATGCTTCAATTAATTGACTTCGCAATGACAACATTATAATGGTAGCTATGAGATGAAGAAACTTAATTTCCAAGCATTATTCAATTCCAAGTGATTGTTCTTATGATTCATAAATTTCTTAGCATATGCTTTGGTGTTTAACAGCCTTGTAGGAATACATCCTACCAATAAGTCCAGTATCTATGGGATAAAACAAGTTTATTAACATCATAGTTTGAGAGTTTCACAAGAAGAATATTGTGTAATGAAAAGACATACACCTAATGTTATGTTCTGCATGTTTCAGAGGCTACAAGGTGAGGTTTTGCTCAAAAGAATCTTCTAGAGCTTGGTAGAATTTTATAGAATACCCTAGAAGCTTATGGAACATTGTGGAACACTCTGAAACATTATAGAAGGTTGTATAATGATGTAAATATGTATCTAGTACATAAAGCATCTATAGTAGTATGGAAGATTTTAGATAGGGGCATTATTGTAATTTTTACACAGGAGATATTTTGTAGGGACTAATTTCCACCATTGGATCAAATCAATCCTCAATGTCCATTGAAGAGGTGGAGGGCTATATAAAGGGGATGAATCCCTCATTTGTAACAATCAAAGAATTTAACAGTTTAAAGCAATAGAAGTATCCAAGCTTCCTTAAGATTTCTTATTCGTGTCTTCTTTGCTTACTTAGTTCTTCATAGTTCAAGTAGGCATCTTCAGGGAAGGCTGTAGCTATACTCGAGTTTGGAAGAAAAAGTGTACTAGTGCCGCACGTGGAGTTCAAGTGAAAGAAATCTCGTGATAGTTAGTATCAGAGACAAGGTTTTGTAAGGAAGCTTTCTTGAGGGAAAATCTTGCATATAATGGTGACTAAGCAATCATCTGAAGTCTTCAACCCACAGCCTGTTGATAGGGCTAGAAAGGAGAAGTCAAGGGACATCATGTACATTATGGAGGAGAGGTTGGCAAGGATGAATGCCACCATGTTCAAGTCCAAAGATACGACAAGGAGTTACAGGGGGAAATGCAAGGTGCCTTGAATGTGGTGGTCGGGATGATGTCAAAGAGGAACGACTCCGTAAAAGCTATGATGCTCGCTTATAAGGAGGAGGTCGAGAAGCTCAAGGTGGAGCTTGAGTTGTGTAAGACGACCTTAGTGAGGGGGGATCCTCATATATGGCCAAGGGTGAAGTTCTTGGGCCCGAAGTCTATGGTAGGACAAGGAACGTAACAGAGATTGACAACTTCATCTTCAACATAGAGAGTTACTTCGAAGCAATGGGCATCAAGGATGAAGCCACAAAGGTATGTAATGCCTCTATTTATTTATAAGATATGGCTATTGTCTGGTGAAGGCACCGCTGTAAGGATGTCAAGCAGGCCACTTGCACCATTGATACTTTTGATGAAAAGGGAACTCAAAAGGCAATTCTGTCCTGAGAATGCCGAACACGAAGCTAGGGGTAAGCTTTGTCGCCTCTAACACAAAGAGGGCCATATCTCTGAATATGTTAAGGAGTTCTCTAAATTGATATTGGAAATCCCCAACATGGGAGAAAAGGATGCACTATTTTGCTTCCTTGATGGCTTATTCGATTGCGCCACGCTTGAAGTACAAAGGCGAGGAGTACAAGACCTAGCCACCGCCATGGCCGTAATCGAGTCTCTCATCAAATTCAAGCATAAAGATGTGATAAAAGGCAAGGAAAGAAGCCCATCAATTCTGGAAAAGGTGGGGAAGGCAAGGAGAAGCCTCCTAGGGAAGGCAAAGCCCACAATGACAAAGGCAAGGGGAGAGAAGATAGCTCCAAACCAAAGGTAGCATGTTTCTTATGTAATGGGCCTCATTAAGCCTTCTAATGCCCAAAGTATGGGAAGCTTGTTGCTATTGTCACTTCTATCGAGGAAAAAGAAGAGGAGGAAAAGAGGATTGCTTCAATAAAACTCCTCAATGCAATTCAAGCCAAGGTAGAGGAGCGATGTCGAGGTCATATGTACATGGAAACTTAAATTAGAGGTAAGACTTTGAAAGTCATAGTGGACACTGGGGCTGATACAGTATAATGGCTAAGGAGCTAGCAAGGGAAATAGGCCTACCATACCAAAAGGAGAAGGGCGATGTCAAGGGAGTTAATGCCAAAAAGCTCCCTATCGAAGGTGTGGCTCGTGGGATGCCAATTCACATTATTCAATGGCAAGGTAAGGTCAATATCACTATTGCTTCCATTGATAGCCATGAATTTTATTTGAACATTGACTTTTTAGACGTGGTGACAGCATTCTTGGTTTCTTATGTCAACATCGTGTACATCATGGAGAACAACCAACCATGTGTTGTGCCCGTCCAAAGGGAAATTGGAGAGGAAAGAATGGTATCTACTCTACAATTAGCTAGAGGCTTAAAGCGACAAGAGCCTACTTATTTGGCCACTCTCAAGTTTGTGGAAGGTTCATTGGATGGGGGAGTTAGAGCACCCACACCATTCAAGAGGTCCTTGAAGAGTTCAAGGATGTAATGCCTACAAAACTTCCAAAGAAGTTCCCACCAAAGAGGGAGGTAGATCATGCTATTGAATTGGAATCTGGAACTAAACCTCTTGCAGTTACTTCGTATCAAATAGCACCTCTGAAGCTTAAAGAATTGAGGAGTCAATTGAAGGAATTACTGGATGCTGGATACATTTGTCCCTCAAAAGCACCTTATAGAGCATTGGTTTTGTTTTAAAAGAAACATGATGGATCACTTTGGTTATGCATCGACTACCAAGCACTTAACAAGATCACAATCAAGAACAGGTACCTGATTCCTCTCATTACAGACTTGTTTGACTAACTTGGAGATGCAAGGTATTTTTCCAAGTTAGATCTGAGATCGGGATACTACCAAGTCAGCATATCCAAAGGGAATGAACCAAAAGTGACTTGTGTTATAAGGTACGGGTCGTATGAGTTCTTGGTCATGCCTTTTGGCCTCATCAACGCGGTGGCTACATTTTACACCCTCATGAACAAGGTACTTGCTTCTTTCCTTAATCAATTTGTTGTTATATACCTTGATGATATAGTCATTTACAGCAAGACCTTGGAGGAACATGTGGGGCACCAACGACAAGTGTTCCAAACATTGAGGGACAATGAACTTTACGTGAAGAAGGGGAAATGCTTTTTTGCCCAAGAAGAGGTGGCATTCTTAGGGCATGTTATTTGTAGGGGCAAGCTTGGGATGGACAAGGCAAAGGTATAGGCCATCCATGAATGGAAGCCGCCAACTAAGGTGACCGAGCTAAGATCTTTCGTTAGCTTGGTGAATTGCTATAGAAGATTTATAAAGGGGTATTCTTCTATAGCCGCTTCGCTTACTGACTTGTTGAAGAAAGGGAGAACATGGGATTGGTCTCCTAAGTGTCAACAAGCATTCCAGTGGTTAAAAGAAGCCATTATAAAGGAATCGATGTTGTCGCTGCCTGACCATATCAAGTCATTCGAGATACATACAAATGCTTCTAACTTTGCCATTAGTGGTGTATTGATGCAAGAGGGGCATCCCATTACCTATGAAAGCTAGAAGCTTAATGATACCAAAAGGAAGTATATCGTATAAGAGAAGAAGATGACCGCATTAGTGTATTATTTGAGAACATGGCACCACTACTTACTCGAGAGCAAGGTTGTGGTCAAGATCGACAATGTTGCCACTAGTTATTTCCAAACTCAAAAGAAGCTCTCTCCAAAATAATCTAAGTGGCAAGACTTCCTAGCGGAACTTAACTTCATTATGGAGTATAAGCTTGGTAAAGCCAATCTTGTTACGGATGCCTTGAGTAGAAAAGGAGAGCGTCCGGATCTTAGTAGTCC
>JANZXP010107164.1:0-18966 GCA_027576715.1 Erythroxylum flavicans
AAAGTCACGTGCGTGACTTTGAAAAATTCACGGGGGTGAGAAGGGGTGTCACGATCATGCTTATGCATGATCAAGACTTTTGGTGAATAGTAACGGTTCGTCTCGTAAAAATTTAGGGTTGTCGCAATCGTGCAACCCCATCTGCACTCTCCTACTTCAAAACATTATAACTTTCAATCCTGAATTCCAACACTTATAAAATTTATGTCATTAGAAAGCTAAAAGTAAGATCTACAACTTTATAACAACAATTTTATCAAATTCTGCCTAGATAAATACAGTTTATTCATTGAAGTTTTAGAACACATTTTTATTCCTTCTTTCTTTTTACTGCAATCTGAAAAAAACTACTACCTATATCAAAAGACCCGAATCCAACAAACAAAATACATACACATAAGACTCCCAACAGAACAGACTCCCAACCCATCAATTTACTTAAGAAGAATTTATCCAAAAACCATTAAACAACTAATAATGTATTCCCAACACAATAACGCTAACAGAAAAGAAATTTTCTACACATATACAATAGAAGTTCTTCAACCCTTCTTTCATTCATTTCTCAAACAAAACAAAGTTTCATCCCTCAGATGTTGCAAGGTTTATACATTACTTCAATTACAAACAAAATCCACATCAATAGCATAATACAAAAATTACAATCATGAATGCTCATGCTTGATATGCTTCTAAAGTACCAAAAGTTTCTGAACTAACTTAGTTACAAAATAGAAATTCTTAGAGTCAGCCGAAGTTTTTGGAAGGTTCAACGTTGATCCACTATTTCTACACCTGAGGCATGGAGAGATAATGGGGTGAGCTGGGAAGCTCAGTGGCTAATACGTTTATAGTCAGCGATAATGAACCGCACACACTATCAAGCATATTGACACATATATATATAATTATATATATATTCATTTCATATTAGTCTTAGAAAATCACGCAAATTAGATCATATAATCATTTAATAATCAAACCATAACACTCAATTATGCTTTGTGTTCAACAATTCAAGATGCAATACACAAATATAATGGCTCGAGAGAATCCCGTAAAACAAAATGGCGAAACCGAAGTTTACAACATGAACATAATGAGTCCATTTTTCAGAGCTCATGTGCCACAAACAGGTAATCGGGAGAAGGTTTTAGGTCAACATGCACGTGACGAACAAAATGGTATCTCTCTTACCCACACAAGCAAATTTTTCAATGCTTACATATTTTATATCATATTCATATTGTCATGCTTCTTGACGTTTTTCTGTTTTTCATCAATACAAAGTGCGGTATCTTTCAAAGTAAACATAATATCAAATTCACAGAACATTTTTCCCACATTCATAATGATTCAAGACAAGCATTTATACACACAAAATCAAATAATACAGCCCATCATCACAAAACTATAAACATATTACCCACCTATTTACTTGTAACTCTAAGCTCAAATTTGTTTTTCCTCTTATTCTTTCCTTCGACTTTCTTAGTTCCCTATAAACTCAGCAGAATATCCTTCTTCCTCTTCTTATCTTCTTTATCTTTCTTTCCTTCTTCTTCTTTTCTAGCTCGGTTTCTGCTTCTCTTCTTCTACTTATTCTTACATTTTTCTTCTCTATTTCTTTCTTATTTTACGCGACTCTCTCTCTCTCTTTTTCCTAACCTCCCAAACTCGTCTCTCCCTTTTGTTCTTATTGTTACACGACTCTCTTCCTCTTTCTCTAGTTTCTTATAGGTTCTTCTTTTCTTTCTTCCTTAACCTCACAAACACGTCTCTTTCTTTCTTATTATTATTGTTTTATTTTCCAGCACTTCACTCATGCACCCTTCATTTATTTTTCTCTTGTTAATCTAAAACAAACTCTAATATTCCAAACTTACCCTTCTATATTTGCTCTAATACCTTCTAACTCCTTAACTTAATTCTAACACTTCCAGTTAATCCATGCAATCGTATGTAATAAAAAATATTCATAAACTCCATAAATTTCTAAATAAAAAATTCTAATTTTTTTCTCATGACTAAATGCCTACAATTTCTCATTTAAAACTTCTAACTTCCAAGAAAAGTTTAGGGTCCAACACTTGCTACAGCTATACCGTGCACTTGCAGTTATTTAATGTTGACTATTACGCTTTAGGTTAATCAACCATGCATTCTTTTTATGGGTTAAATCTTTGTTTTTCGTTGTGTTTTCATCCAAATTCTTCTCCTTTAAGTCCATAAAGGCAAGTATTATCTGTATACACACTTGAAATGAATTAAATACCAAATATATAACAAAAGTATCAAATATCAAACAAAAACACAAGAAATATGAGGTAAAATTATAGTTAAATATATATCTATCAATCCACATATAAGTGTGTTTAGCTAGGAATGGCTTCAGAAGAGAGCTATCATTAAAAGACGTCTCTCCATATGAATAGCATTTAAGTTGCTAAACACAAAAAAGAGATTTCCCCATTATCTACAACATCTTTTGGTGATCAATGATGGAACATCAATGCAAATTAAAACATTAATGGTATATCATATCTCCACATTTTTGGAAATGAAATAAGTGTCACTCATAGTTAGATTTTCATTGATATCTTGGTTTAAGGTTAGGTGCAAAGGTTTTTAATACAACCATATAGAAAATTGATTAAACCATGTCTATAAATATTTATACAGATAAAGTTATACAACATAACATGTAAAAGGAAAAATAAAAGGCATCTTCCTCCTTTTTTTTGTTTTTTTTACACTCTCTCTAACTATCTCTTATGGTCCTTTCTTTTTCTCTCCTCTGTAAGGTATTACCTTTCCCCCTTTATTTTATTCCATGTTCTTCCTTATTTTTCTTTCTTCCAGTTTATTATTAGTTGTTTCTAACCTTTATTTCACTCTTTACTAGCTAATATTTTATTTTTTCTTTCTTTGCCTTCTATGTTTTATGTATGAGAGTCTTTCTCCATGTTGCTGAGCAGCACCATCTCTCTTAAGTTGTTTTCTTCCATTTATATACCACCTCTTTTGTTATCTAACATTTACAAAATATTCTTGGATTTATTGTCTTGTGTAATTTAGATTATAACTCCCTTTTTATTGTTTTCAAAATCAACCTTCAAATTTACACATAAAAGTAATTTTTGAGATAATTAACCATACTTGTAACAAATTGAAAATATCAAAACTAATATAATAAAATTTTAATTGTGAAAAATATAATTAAAATTAATGTCCTAAAATCAAAATAAATAAAAGTAAATAAAAAAGATTAATAAACTATTTATCATTTAATTTGTTCAAAATCACTTAGACAATAAAGGTTTAAATTTTGGAAATTAATAATATGAAATTCAATCTAATAAAAAAGTTATGAAAACAAAATTAGATAAAATAAGCCCAAAAATGTTAAAAGACTATATTTTGTTTTCTTAATTTTTTACAAAGAAACAAATTAAAATAAAGCAAAATGCATGAGATAAAATTAAGTGTATGCATAAAGTAATAATAAAAAAAGATATTGACTGAGTTACCTAAGCTCGAGATCTCCTTGAAGCAGAGAAAAGAGTAGAAGAACTCAGGGAAGACACAACAATAACCTTAGATCGTTATACTCAAATTGCTAAAGGTCAGAGTCAAGCGTAGTTGAGCAGGTTACCTCAGACCGTGATCTCATTCGAGCTGAGTAAAGAGAAGCAAAACTTGGGGGAGACACACCTAGATTCATCGCCATACTTCGCCATCTCTCCCCAAATTGAGAAACTTCTGAAAGAATTGAGAAAGGTAGGGTTCGTTATACCTAAATTATTAAACAACCTTATGTATACTTGATATAAACGTCACCGTTTTGTTACTTGGGACATTTCTAAGTGCTTCACGCAAGTGAAAGGGAGTCCCTCCAAATGTAATCTTTCAATTTATCAATGAATTTTTTAAATTCTAAAAATAATAATAAAAAAAAGAAGTACAAACTTTGTTTACGAATATTCAAGTTGAAAAGGAATCTTATAAGTGAGTATGGTGTATGGATATATGTTATAGGAAGTATATGTTTAAGAGTAAGTTTATTTTTCTTACTTAAATGAAGACTTTTATTCTTATGCTAGTTTTGTTTTGTTTTATATTATTAATGTAATAGGAAAGGCCAATATTAATATCATAATTAATAATAAGTGTTGGTTAACTATAAGAAAAAGGTCATGCAATCACTATTCAAAAGGGTACTTATGAAATATCCGATCCCTGTAGAAGAGCTATATTATTATTAAGATGAGTTCCAAAAAGTTATTTCTATTGAAAAATAAAAGTGATTTACCTTGCTTGATGGCCAAAGTAAAAATTCTTCTCAACTTTGTATTTTCATTAGCACTTGAATTTTGGTGGATTAAGGCCTCTAAAAAAAGTACGATAAAAGTTTTCCTCAAAATACTACATCTTCCTAATTTTGTAAAGAATGTATGGTTGTCAAATAACATCAAGCTCAATTTCCTCAATGAAAATTGTGGAGAGCAAAAGATGTCATAGAATTTATATATTATAATATTTGTGGATAAATAAATCGATCTTCTAATAGGGCCAAATATGTACCTTTATTGATGATTATGCTTAAAATTTTATGTTTATTTATTTTAGGAGAAATCAAAAACTTTTAATGCATTAAAATTTTTAGGCAATTATTGAAAATGAAAAATGAAAAACCATTAATTCTCTCTACAATGGTCTTAATGGAGAATATTTATCAAAAGATATTGAAGGATTTTGTGTTGATTATAGCATTCAAAGAGAACTTATTATTGCTTATACATCATAAATAAATGGTGTATTGGAAAAAACATATTTATCCTCAACATAGTGAGAGCCTTGATGGAAAAAGGGGGAATTCTAAAAAAGTTTTGACTATAATAGATTCCAAAATTTTTTGTTTGAAATATAATTATCAGTGACGTATAGAGACATGCCATAAAATAAAATATCCTTTTAAAATAAAATTAAAACAACAAATTCACTACCTATCTTCTTGTAAGATGAAATAAATGGGAATAATATGTATATATATAATAGGTTAGAGAGAGATTCTTTGCCTTCTCTCTAATCTTTAACCTTCATTGTTACTTTTCTTTTAACCAAGCCACTCTATTAGCCTTCACTGTTGCTCTTCCACTCATTCTTTCCTTCATTTTCACTGAGCTCAACCTTCATCGTCACATCCTTTATATCCTTTTTTCTCAATTTCTTGATCTTCAATCCTTTCCTACCTCTGCAAGGGTTGAAAGGTCTTTTCATTTTATCTTACACTCTCTTACCCACCATATTTGCCTCTTTTGGAGCCTGTATCTCCTAACTAACCACCTGCCAAAGCTTCCCTATTATTTTCTTACTATGCAAACACCCCAACCTACTATTGAATAGAACCTTATCAATGAGGATTTTCCTTCCTTACCCTTACCTTTATCCTCTCTTGTAACATCGAAACCACCTTTACTACAAAATCCTCTTGCACTTACCTCCACCACTGCCTCAACCCAAGCTTTTCCATCTTCATCTTCAAGTATACTCACAAGTGAAAGGAGAACATAGAAGTAGGTTGTTGGAGCCTCCTCTGACCTCTCACTACAATTCTGCCCTCCTAAGACAAAAGATAGATGTGTTCTTGTCTCTCCTGCTCTGGAAATTCTGCAGGAAGGTGCCAAATCTTGGGAGAACTCCCTCATAGGGTTCTTCTAGGAAAAAAGGCCTGAATTCCCTGTTATTAAAAAATGGGCACAATTAGCATGGAAAAACAAAGCTTTTATTGAAGCATTAATAGAAGAAGATAAATACATTATTTTAAAATTTTCCTCTAAAGCTCAAGTTGTAATGATAGTAGAAGAAGGGCCATAGCATGACTCTAATTTTCCGATCTTTCTATAGCCTTGGCAGTCTGGTTTTTAGATCGATTATAACAAAAATTGCATATCCTAATATGGGTAACTCTCTACAATATTCCACTTAAATTTTGGACAATAAAAGGCTAGAGTATGATTGCCAGTTGTTTTGACAAACCTCTATGTTTGGATGACAATACATCCAAAAGGAAGAGATTAGGTTATTCTAGAATTTGAATTAATAAGGAAATCTTTAATGATTTACCGAAAATTATCCCAATTATGAGATTGGGACTTGATAGATCTCTATACACGGATAATGTGTCACTCTAATACCAATGGAAGCCCTCTATTACTTCTCAAGGGAAAAGATGGATTCCAACAGGTAAAACTTTCCAAAGGGGTGATTATAAAGAGTTAATAGGTGATGGGAATATCAATTAAGGGGTGGGAATGGTTCAGAAATTTACACCTTTCTATAACACAAATGTAAGACATAAGGATAATGATATAGCAAATGATGGAAAAGAGATAATCGTGGAAGCTGATGGTGGAAAAGAAATTATTGTGGTAGCTGTTAGTGGTAAAAAAGTTATTATGGAAACTATTTATAGATAGGATACCATTGTGGATAAACACCCACCTAATTCTAAAGACCCTCTCAATGGTCTTAAGCAGATGGTTAATAATTCTCCACCTTCTGATGAGAATAAGGATGATGATCCACTTATTAGGGCATTTTTGATAGCTACCAAAAGGAAATCCAATAGGAACATAAGTAAGGGCTCCAAAAATAAAATCTTTTGATTTGTGAAAGTCATTAGATGGAATATGCGGGGGATCAATTGCCCTAAAAAGCTTTTTACTTTAAGGGATTTTGTCTATAACACAAAACCATGGATTTTCGCTCTTTTTGAAACCAAAATCAAACTTAATAATTTTATAATTCTTAATAAACTAAGCTCTGGGTGAAAATTTATCTCCAACCATCAAGCTTATAGGTTTGGGAGAATCATTATTGGATATGACCCTTCTTTGGTGGATGTCTAAGTTTTATAGACAGCGATGCAAGTTATTCACCTAAAATGTAAATTTATTCAGTAAATGTTGACTTCTTCTCCTTATTTATCAATGATTTAAATATTGACTTCTTCTCCTTATTTATCTATGATGCTAATCATGTTTTTCAAAGAAAACTTTTATAGGATAGCTTGTTAGAATTCCAAAAGATAGTGAATGGATATTGACTAATATGTAGAGATCTCATTTCTACCTTATATAGAACTGAATTTGATGGACACTACAACTTAAGAAATTTCTCCTCTGACTTCAATGACTGTATCGGTAAATTGGGAGTTTTTGACATAAAGTCTTAAGGCCAATTTTACATTTAGAGCAACAAACAGTCTAGCAGATGGGCTTTAAGGAAAAAATTAGATCGTACTTTGGTGAACCAATAATGGATTACACAGTTTTCAAATAGTGTATCTACTTTCCTGGTTCCATTATTCTCAGATCATACACCTATACAGATAGAAAATCTTTTTCAAAGCCAAGGAAGAAGAGGTCATTTCAGGTTTAATAATCTTTTGATTAATGATGACAGATTTTC
Organism: Erythroxylum flavicans; assembly: GCA_027576715.1. Taxonomy (NCBI): domain Eukaryota; kingdom Viridiplantae; phylum Streptophyta; class Magnoliopsida; order Malpighiales; family Erythroxylaceae; genus Erythroxylum; species Erythroxylum flavicans. Next base: position 7,474 of record JANZXP010107164.1, read on the forward strand.
TGAGGCCCTTCAAAAGGTTTTAAAGGTTACAATTGAGGGACCACACCAATTCATTTATGTCCAGAAGCTTAAGGTTATCAAACTCTTATGAGCAGAAGAGCTTTATCTATACAGCTAGTTGTTGCTAAGGCTAAAGAAGAACTTGAAGTTATATAAGATAAGCTTGCTAGAGACCTTGCCAACTCTATCTTATTGAGTACTGAAAATACTCTTTTAAGATCTTACTTATCAAAAGCCAAGGACCACAATAACCTCTGAAACAAAGGGCCAAATTCAATTGGATTAAAAATGGTAAAAGGTGTTCTAAATTATTTTTTAACTCTATTTTGGCCAGAAAAACACAAATAGAATGTATCCCCTCAAGCTTCAAGATAGAGGGGAAGTTACTCAATAAAAGGACCTTCTAATAGAAGTCGAGAGATACTTTAAGAGCTTTTATGGTTATTCTCGTACTTAAGCAACTACTAATCCTCTTTGCTCCTTCATTCAAAAGACATTCTCTCATGAGCAAGCTGCAATACTCATTAAACTGGTGGAGGACAAAGAGATAGAAGAGGTGGTTTTCAAATGTCTCTAAACAAATTCCCTGGACTTGATGGTTTTAATGGCTACGTGTTTCAAAAGACATGGTAGAAAACTGGCCCTATAGTAAAGAGAGCAACCTTGGAATTTTTCTCAAGGGGAATACTACTGAAAGAGATCAATAAAAATTATATCTGTTTGATTCCTAAGACCTCCTACCCTTCTTCCTCTGATGACTTCAGAACTATTGCATATACCAACTTTCTTTACAAGTTAATTTCTAAAATTTTGGCAAACAGGTTGAAGATTGTCTTGGATTCACTGATTTTTGATAATAAAAATTCCTTTCTACAAGGAAGAAAGATTGGGGATAATATCTTTATTGTCTAGGAACTGATGAAAGGGTATTAAAGGAAGAATAACTCTCCTAATTGTATCATAAAAGTGGAATTTAAAAAGGCTTTTGATCATATAGAATGGGACTTTATCTTTTAGACTTTAAAGATTTTGGGATTCCCAAATGTGTTTATTAGATCTGTTGAGGCCTGTATCACCACTCTGTCTTATCCAATTCTAGTTAATGGTATGCCTACAGATATTTTAAAGAATGCTAAAGGACTGAGATAAGGAGATCCCATCTCCCCTTATCTCTTTATCATATGCATGAAGGTACTAATTCAATTGATTCTTAAGAAGGTTTATAAATTTCATTAGCAAATGTAAGAGGGTAGGGCTTATTAATTTATGTTTTATGGATGACCTTTTGCACATTTCCAAGGCCTATGGTAAATCTATCGAACTGCTCATCTTGACACTGTTTTTATTCAAAGACCTTCTAATTCTGGAGGTAAACCTCAGAAAGAGCCATTACATTCTAGTTGCTAGTGCAATCATAATGGAAAATAGAATCTCTCTAATCATAGGTATGAGTAGCAAGCTAACTCCTTTGACTTAGCTGGGTCTTCCCATTACCACAAAAAGGATACAATTCTCTAAATGCTTTCCCTTAATAGAAAAATTATAAAGAAGATTGAGTATATGATCTAATAAGATTCTCTCTTTTGGAGGGAGATTACAACTCATCAAATCCATCCTGAATTCCCTTTATGTTTGCCCATCTTCTAATATATCCTTAGCTAAAGGAGTCATTAAAACCATCGAGAAGCTATTTAGAAGAATTTCCTAGGGGAACTTAAACTCAGATAGCCTCTTTGCTAAGGTTAAATGGTCAAAGGTATGCAAAAGAAAAAAAAGAAAGGATCTAGGATTGACCTATATTGAAACCTTTAATAGATTAACCTTAATAAAAAATTCTATGGAACAACCTATTAGCTAAGAAATCTTTATGGATTAGATGGTTACATACTATATCCCTAAATGATCTAGCCTTTGGTCTATTCCTCCAAAACCTTCCTTTTCTTGGTCCTTGATTTAACTGTTGAAGTTAAGACCTATCTTAGAACCTTTGGTGTTTTGTAAGGTTAGAAATAGGGACAAAACTTATTTTTGGTTTGCTAATTAAACTGGTACAGGCCCCTTAATTAGAATTCCACAAACTCTTCGATCTTGGAATGGACTTCCTATTAACTCTAAAGTAAATTCCATTATTCTAGATGGCTAATGGAATATCCCCTCGGATTTGCAGCAGCTCATTCCCAATTATTATACTAACATAGGAAGAGATGACACATTCTAATGTATCACTCTATCTCCAAACATTTTTAGCATTACAAAATTTAGAAGTTGGCAGAATTAGAATAATCTAAGCCAAATATGGTTTCCTATTATTTGGCATAAGTCACTAATGCCTAGCTACTTGTTATGCTAAATAAACTAAGTACAATGGACAGAATGCACTACATTTCTTCCAATTGTACTTGTGTCCTCTGTATAAAGGAAGAATCAAGGAATCACCTATTTTTCCTATATCCTTTGTCCCATTTTATATGGGAGAAGATTCAAGATTTGTGTTTTGATTGTAATACAGGTAACACCTTCATGGAAGCATTGATTGGCTTCTGAATTTAAACCATGTTCTTAACTATAGCAAATAGGTATATATCATCTCCTTCACCTCCTTAATTAAGGAGACTTGGAGAGATTGAAATATCAGATGTTTTCAAAATATTGCACCCTCTAAAATAAGGATTTATTTTTTTCAATTGATGGAATTATACAGAAACTCCTACGTACCCTAAAGTCTGAAAGAGTCTGCCCTAATCTAGCTTTATCGTGGAGAATCAATTAAATACAGAAGAGACAAATAATCTCATGATAGAGTAGATCTATGAACTTTTTTGTAAGAAAGTACCTAAAGAAGAAGAAGTGAAGGTCTTTATAATCCGTAAATAGATTATGGAGTTCTTCCCCTTTGAAGTGTAGAGCACGAATATAAGCGCTAAGAAGGAATGATGGTCCATACAAGAGGAGAACTGATTCTAATCCATGAGTAGTGAGAATCAACAACATGAAACTATAAAGATCAAACATCATCTAGCGGATCTCTTTCTCGAAACATCCTCTACCCAATCTCTAATTTAGGTGGGTTTGGTGAATGGAGTAAGATGCAATCTACACTTACCCATCCTTTGGTCTAATTCTCCATTTTTTATCGAATGTATTGTTCCCTTAAATGTCATCGTTAGTTTGTCGTGATTTTTACGTGAGACTTCTTTTTATTAATACAATTCTATACCTTTTAAAAAAAGATGAAATAAATGGTATGATAAAATCTTTAAGGATGGATGCAAGTTATAACTAAGCTAAGACTATGTTATTGATAACATAAGTTCAATAAACCAACTTCACTAATGTAACAATAAAATAAAGCTAGGAAACTAAATAGGAAATATAGTTTTTTTAAATGAATATTATATTGATTATAGACAAAGCTATAGCTACATTATAATGAGTTCTAGGTTTATATCTTTAGCTTAGTTTACAAAAACAGTGAGTACTCTAAAGGGGAAGATACATTACAAAGGAATAATTAAGTATAAAAACTTTTTTCGTTATTGTTGTTTGTTTATATAGATAGAGAGATTTTCTAATTAAATTGGCATGGTAACTAAAGTCAATTGAGGATTAATAGTTCAAAGGAATATTGTACAATTTCACCTAAATGGAGACATTCTTTAGCTTTTTATTCCTTAAATTTATACTTGGTTTCTATTTCAAAAGAAATAAAGGTTTCTTTTGTATATGTCATGGCCCTAATTTCCCCAAATTTCACAAATTTCAACATTTAAGCTTCTCTTATAAATATTAAAAGGAAATAACCATCTTTATTTATGAGCACCTTTTCAAGTCCATGCATCCTCTAATTTGTTAATACCTATTTTTTAGTATTAGAAAGGCTAGTCTTTTCTCCAATCAACACTTTAGACCATGTTTTTTCCCTTACACTAACTCTTCAAAAGGTAGTGTAAATATGATACTTTTAATTGGCATTGGGAATGTGAATCTTAATTGGTCACTTTGAGGAGCTATCCCCAACCACCTAGCTCTAGCTTTTACTTACAGAAGCTAGATTATAGAATAAAGAAGGCTACAATAGGATTGGGAGAGAAGGAGTTAATTTCAACCTGTGGCTAAGAGAGTAGGAGTGTAGATTAACAATGCTTATAAAGTGGTTAAATGGAGAAGCCTTGGTTGAAGGAACAACCAAATCTCTAACATGGAACTGAATATCGCGACGCTTGGAATCAAATAGTTGCCTCATGCTATTGTTGATGCATGAAAGTTAATCTTGAGTTGCTTTAACAAATTATATTGAGAAAGAAGACTCTTGTTTAGTTCATTCATAGGGCAACTTCCATCTAAATATTGAGGAATTGTTGGTGGTGGTCATCCATATAAGGTTTGGAAAGGAGACATGGTTATAAAGGCATGATAAGTTGTATTATACTAAAATTATGCCCAAGGTAAAAAAGCGTACCCTTTTCTAGGTGACTACCTTGGATTATCCATCCATTTGAGGGTGGTATGCTAAACTTATGTTTAATTTTGTTTCAAACATTTAAAGAACTCTTACTAAAATTTGTTGATAAAAATGGGATCTCGGTCACTAATGATTGTCTTTGGCAATCCATGCAGGTTGATAACTCCATCAAAAAATTTTCTAGCTACTATTTTTGTGGTAAAGGGTGAGATAAGGCCAAGAAATAGGTTGATTTGCTTAATCTATCCTTCATAACAAGGATTGAATTTTTACCACTAGATAGAGGAAAAGCATCAATGAAATATATAGTGATATCTTCCTAAACTTGGTGTGGGATGGGAAGTGGTTGTCACAGTCCTGCTGGTGACAGAGTTTCATACTTCATCTATTAGAAAACATCACAAGATGTCACATATTCTTTAATTATTTGAAACATGGATAGCAAGTAAAATTGTTGGGCTAGTGTAAAGAAAAGTCATGAAACTCTCGTAAGAGTTGCTAAATGACACTAATGTTAAGAGGAACCACTACTCAACTTTTGTAGCAAACCAATCCATTGCACCAAGAGTAAGGATGGCCTAGATTAGTAGTGGCTAATTGGCTTATTCTCTAAATATAAGGATGGTCACAAGCTTCTTCTTTGATTTTATCCCATGGTGAAGTTTGAGATACAAATAGAGCATCAAGGTTTGGATTACCTACCACTCTTGATAAGGCATCTACTGCATTGTCCTCTGGGCCTAGTTTATACATAATCTCATAGTCATAGTCAAGTAATTTAGGCACCCATTTTTATTGCTTTAGTGTCATAATGAGCTACTCTAGTAGATAGTTAAGATTGCATTGATCAGTTTTGATGAAGAATTTTCATCCCTATAAGTACGACCTCCATATTTTAATTGAGGTTAGAATAGCCAACATTTCCTTGGCATAAATTGACTATGATTGCTTGGTGGCACCTAAGGACTAACTCATGAATGCAATCGGTCTCCCTTTTTGTGTGGGAATTGCTCCAATATCGTCTCCAGATGCATCTGATTGAATGACAAAAGGTTTATTAAAGTTTGGCATAGCCAAGGTAGGTGTTGTTGTTATAGCCTCCTTGAGAGTCTGAAAGGTTGTTTCAGCATCATCAAACCACCCAAATTGCCCCTTTTTTAGTAGGTTGGTGAGAGGTTGAGCAATGATGTCATAGTTGCAAACGAACTTAAGATAGTAACCTATTAGGCCTAGAAATTCATGTAACTCAGAGACATTAGTAGGTCGAGGCTATTGGAGCATAATTTTAAATTTCTTCTGATCCACCTTAACGCCCTATGCATTCATAATATGTCCCAAGTATTCCAACTCTTGCTTGCCAAAATCATATTTATTTTGCTTAAGAAAAAATTGGTGGTGCATTAATATTTCAAAAGATTTTTGAGCATGTTAAAGATGCATGGTTCAATTGGGGCTATATATAAAATGTCATCCAAAAAGACTAACATGAATTTTCTCAAATAGGGGCGAAAAATGGAGTTCATAATTGTTTGAAAAGTAGATGGTGCATTGCAAAGCCTAAAGGGCATAACTAAATACTCATAATGACTATCACGAGTTCAGAATGTAGTCTTATGAGTGTTTGGGGAGTGCATTCATACCTGATGAAATCCCATTTGAAAGTCAAGTTTGGTAAAAAAAGCAGTTTCATGAAGTTCGTCAATCATGTCATCGATCATTGGAATCAGAAATTGGTCTTTAATAGTTAGAATGTTAAGTGCTCGATAATTGGTGCAAAAATGTTATATATCATCTTTTTTTAAAACTAACAAAATAAGTGAGAAAAATGGAATTGTAATAGGTTTATTAGCCCCAAATTTAGCATGTCCACTTGTTTTTCTATTTAGGCTTTTAGAAAATAGGCATACTTGTGGGCAAACATTGATAGGCTTAGTCCCTTCCTTCAAGTTGATATGGTGTTCAATCTCTCTTAGTGGTGGTAGATATGTGGGCTCTTAAAATAAATTATCAAATGCGGCTAGCAATTTTAATATCCCAGGATGATTTTCACGCAAATTTAAATTGTCTGTGGTTTGGAGACATACGACAAACATAGATCCTTTACATTGTGCTTCCTTAGTGATGGTTTGTACAGTTTCTGGTTGTATAACTGAAGAATTTATGCCTTGCAATTTTTGAGTTTGATTACCCTATTGAAACTCCATAGTGAGTTGTTTCCAATTGTAAGTCACTGTTTCCAAGTGTTCTAACAAGTGTATTCTTAGTACCAAATCCAGCCCAATAAGTGGTAAAGCATAAAAGGTTAAGGAGAAAAATATACTTTGGAGCAAGATTGGAACTTTTTAAAATCTCCTTTGACATCTTAATGGTCCTCTATTTGCCACCTTCGTATCAAATGACTTATTGGAACCACAAGCAGCAACAATAGATTAACTATTTTTTTGTAAATGAAATTGTGCGTTGACCCACTATCAATCAACACCACCACTTCAGTTTGTCTAATTTTTTCTATTACCGTTATCATTTTGTAGGATGACTAGGGAATCATCAATCGACTCCTTGTCTAAACCTTTATTGATGTCATCTAAGATTAAAAGTTGGGGTCCTCGATATCTATGACCTAGACAATTCTGCGAGGATTTGGAACGATTAATGAGGGATTTTATCTGGGGCTCTAAGGATGGTCATCGCAACTACATTTAGTTAACTGGGAGGCTGTCTGTAGACCAAAAAATGTCAGGGGCCTTAGGATTAAATGAATTCGCTCCTCCAATGATGCCTTACTTGCAAAGTTGGGCTGGCATTTACTCACTAGACCGTCCACCTTATGGGTACAATTTCTTCAGGCCAAATATTGGTTTGATGGTAATCACATCACTCAAACACTGGATCGGAAAGGGGCCTCAATCATTTGGCTGGGGATCTCAGTTATATAGCACTATTTCCACCAAAGATATACATGGAAAATCGATCATGGCTGACAGATCAACTTTTGGTTGGATTCTTGGCTGGCTGATTGATTCCCTCTAATTTTGTGACAATATCCTACATTTCTGAAAGTTTATTACATAACAAAGTTACTGATTTCGTGGAAAAATTGGGGAACTAGAAATGGTACTTGTTCCAACATTTTCTTCCCTTAACAGTTTGTCTAGATATGGCGACACTCTCGGTCCTGTCAGAAGGCCTGGGAGAGGACAGAGTCATGTGGGGCCCCACAAAGCATGTAGGGTTTACGCTTGCCTCTGTGTATGACTTAATTGAAGATATTCCGTAGGATTGTAACAAGAATTGAGAGTTGGTATGGAAATGGTCGGGGCCACAGTGGATTAGATCTTTCCTTTGGCTTCTTGCTAAACAAAAGCTGCTGACCAACCAATAGCGTGTTGCTCGTCGCATCACAACTAATAGTAGGTGCCAGTTTTGTGGAAACGAAGAGACCACCTTATATACTCTTCGGGATTGTACTAGGGTCTCTTCCTTTTGGCTCCAGTTTCCCCTAAAGTGGTCGACACTAATTTCTTCCAACAGGATGTGGTTAAGTGGTGGAATCTAACCTTGCAAAGTAGCTACAAATACAGTAAAGGGAGTGGACGACTCTCTACGAGGTCTCTTGCTGGTATTTATGGCAATGGCGTAATATAAGTATCTTTGAGGAGGCAATTGTTTGGTCCGAAGTGGGCTCCAAAATAGTTTTGGACTATGTTGATTGGATAGAGATGACTCATGGCATAGCTTGCCAAGTGGGTAAGGCACAGGGTTTACTTTTGGGTAAGCCAGTCTATAGGACTCCCCTGACAGAGGGATGGATAAAATTAAACATCGATGGTGCAGTTCAGCTCGAGTCAAACAGTGCTACTGCGGGTGGTTTATTTCGGGATTCCTAAGGTCTATGGTGTGATGGGTTCTTACAGAATATTGGCGAATACTCACTACTAACTGCTGAACTCTGGGGGTTACATTCCAGGCTCAGCTTGGCATGGGAAATCAGATATCATCATGTCATCGTAGAAGTGGATTCACTAGAGGTTATCAATATCCTTTCTTCCACCAAACTCATATTAATTGACGGTCTTTTTTTGGTGCAGGGTATCAATGCTTTACTGCGTCACGATTAGGATATTCAGATTCAACATATCTATCGCGAAGGGAATCAGAGTGCTGACAAACTGGCTACTTTAGCGTTACTATCAAGTCTAGGACTACATGTTCTCCAAGAATCTTTATCTGTAATTAGGGAGCTGGTCCAAAAGGACATGCAAGGAGATTTATATCGCAGAGTACTACAATAGTTTTTTTGTATTTGTTTTCTTTCCTCTGTAATTAAAAAGAAGCACAATCCTTCCACCTTCTTTTCTGCATTTCATCCTAGAAAAGCTTTTTCAATGGCATAGCTGCTTTAGACTTTGATGGAGAAGAAGATTCGTTAATAATGTGGTTGAAAGGCCACTGAAATTTTCATTGATGGATTAATTGTTCATCACACATCTTGGCAAGACTGATAGCTTCCTTTAAGTTTTTCGGCTTGAACATCCTTATCTCATCAGTGATTTCGTTTTTCAAACCTCCTATGAATGTTCCAACAAGAGCCTTTTGTGTCCATCCTTGAACTCAATTGCCCAACAACTAGTTTGGTTGATTTTTGACAAGGCTTCATCAATGTCCTCACAGTTGGTAGGGACAAATTGAGAAATCTCCCAAGTTATCTCCTTCTTGTCATCGTTGTGCGTGCATTTCAGCTATCTTCATTATTGGTTGGCTTCACCTTCAAGATGGTAAGAGGACAAATATACTTTCTGTGAATCCATGATGCCTTGGAATTCAAAGAATTGCTTTACTCGTGTAAACCATTCAGTACGATCATCTCTCGAGTATTTAGGAAGCTCAAATTTTATTAGCTTAGAGGAGAATAAAGAGTGATTACTTTCTTGTGAATCTTCACTTATGTTTTGAGAACAAGTCTATTACCATGGCTAGAGCAAGGTTCTTGCCTTGAAAGTAAGGCTTTAGTTGTCTTGCTCAAGGTAATCTCAAATTACTGAAACCTTATATTTATGGCTTCTTCAAATTGATTTAGACGATCTTAGACTTAGATAGTAGCTTCTAAATTTTCTATCCGCTCTTTATTGGTAGTCATCTGGTGTGGCTCTGATACCCCTATTAAATGGTCCTAGTCATATCAAGAAAGATTTCTCAAGTGAATAAAATTCTATTTTGGGGTAGAATAAACCACAAAAATTTATTATTGGAATAAGGTTACAGTCTCCATTGAATTACTGCTATTTAAATACAAAAAAGAAATGACAAACTACCTAATTATAGGGCCTGTCTAATAATTAGGTTTCTCAAATTTATATCATGGACATCTAGTTGCAACAAAATAGGAAATAACAATTCAGATAATTCAAAACAAAAAATAACTACTTGACTGATTCCTCTGCAAACTTTTAAAAAATACGTGCACTTTGCCTTAGTTTATGACTCTTGAAAATACTTGGGATTCTTTTGGTGTTTTGCAGCACACACACTCAATCATCTTCCTTTAATATCCTCTTATCTTTATTCACTAAAATCAATCCAAACTACTCAATTTACCTATACCATATTCAACATCATTCATTAACTTCTACCTCATTAATCATCAATCAACCAAGAAAATAACATACCCATATACACCAAACACAATTTCATGCAATTAAATGAACAAACATCACAAATAATTGAATTAACTCTAAAACCATAATATAAAACATATTCCTTACCTATTTATCTTCCAAAACCAAAAACTCTCTACCTCCCTTCTCCACACACGATCATCACCCTTCCAAGACTTAGGTTTGGATTTTTTGTGGACAAAAGAAGAGAAGGCAAGTAAGATATAAGAGTTGTTAGGTGGGCATATAAGTAGAAGAAACCATCGAAGAAAAAGAAGGAGAGGAGAGCTACGTAGGGTAGATAATTCTCTTTTAAAGAACACCAAACACTTGATATGGAGGGAAGCTTTGTGAATGAAGAATCAAGAAGGACTAAAGAGCCTTTTAATAAAACAAAAGTGGCATGTTAGGCTTGTGACATGTGTCACTTACCACATGTCACAAGCCTAAGCCTTCACTTAGTTTCTTTCCAATTAAAATTCAATTTCTAGTCTAATTTTGCCTAAAAATTTCAATGGCTCAATTCAAAAATTCTTAAATTCGTATGTCTAAGTTTCCAGTGCCATTGGACAGTCATTTCCTCTACCGATAAACCCTTATTCTGCCGCTTGGCAGTTTTCCCAATCCGAAAAATTTCCCCGAAAATTTCCAGAAAAATTTATAAAATTCTCAAACCTCATTAACTCTCTCCAATTAAATTTTTACACAAACAAATCACAATTTTTTTATAACAATCACATGTATTCACAATATACCGGGAAATGTCATGAATGCATGCACAGTCATTTTCATGTGCAAAAATCATTGTTCACGTGTATATGTATATGATATAATGCATGAGCATGAGATGTGTTTTCCTAATTTCTCCGATTGATCTACGTGTACCAGTTTCTGTGGTTCGACCTTTTGTATAGAAAGGGGATGTTAAAGCTTCTGCCCAGAAATACTTAGGAAGATTCATTTCATATAGTACGGTTCTTGCCATTTCCTGAATCGTCTTGTTCTTTCTTTCTACAACTCCATTTTGTTGTGGAGTTCTAGGAGCAGAAAAATTGTGGAAAATTCCATTCTCTTCACAGTATATTCTGAATTTTTCATTCTCAAACTCACCACCATGGTCACTCCTATTTCCAGCAATATATATTCCTTTTTCATTTTGTAACTTTTTGGAAATAATTTTAAAACACTTAAAAGAATCATCTTTATGTGACAAAAATAATATCCAATAAAATCTAGTGAAGTCATCAATAATTACGAGACCATACTTCTTTCCGCCAAGACTTAATGTCCTAGTTGGACTAAATAAATCTATATGTAATAACTCTAGAGGTCTAGACGAAGTTACAATATTTTTAGAAGAAAAAGATGTTTTAACCT
>JANZXP010107407.1:0-18936 GCA_027576715.1 Erythroxylum flavicans
CGATAGAGGTGGTGAATATTATGGAAAATTTGATGAAAGTAGACAATGTCCAGGTCCATTTGCAAAGTTTCTTGCCAGTCGAGGCATATGTGCGCAATACACGATGCCTGGTACACCACAACAAAATGGTGTAGCTAAAAGGCAGAATCGTACTCTTATGGAAATGGTTAGGAGCATGTTAAGTCATAGTACTATACATTTATCATTGTGGATGCGTGCATTAAAGACCGCTGCGTATCTGCTAAATATGATTCCTAGTAAGGCAATTCCTAAGACACCTTATGAACTGTGGACAGGAAGGAAACCTAGTTTACGACACCTTCACATTTGGGGTTGTACAGTAGAAGTAAGGCTGTATAATCCACATGAAAAGAAGCTTGATGAGAGACCATTAGCTGTTATTTCATCAGCTATCCCAAAAAGTCCAAAAGGTATAGATTTTATTACCCTAACTATAGTACAAGAATAGTTGAGTCTGGTAATGCTCGGTTTATTGAAAATGGTCAAATCAGCGGGAGTGAGGAACTGCGAAAAGTGGATATTCACGAGAATCGTGTAGAAACTACTCTAAGGCGAGTAGACACTACCACATTAGACGTGATTCCACTGGTTGTTATTCCGCTTGTTGCATCACGGATACGCAATATACTGGAACAACAAATTAATGTTCCAATTCCACCAATTGAACATATTCATGAAGAACCAGCTAATGATGTTCAATTTACAAATGATGAAGTGATACCACATGAAGTAGCATTATGAAGGTCTGTAAGGCAAAGGATACCAGCTATTTCAAGTGACTATGAAATTTATTCACTTGAACATGAATGTGACTTGAGCATTGATAAGGATCCAGTCTCGTTCAAACAAGCCATAGAATGTAACAATTCTGAAAAATGGTTCAATGCTATGAAAGAAGAGTTGAAATCAATGGATGACAATAAAGTCTGGGAATTAGTTAAGTTGTTGGAAGGTGCAAAGCAAATGGGTTGTAAATGGGTCTTTAAGACTAAATGTAACTCACAAGGCAACATCGAAAGGTACAAAGCCATACTTGTTACCAAAGATTATACTCAAAAGGATGGCATTGACTACAAAGAGACCTTCTCTTTAGTTTCAAAAAAGGACTCTTGAAGAATTGTTATGGCCTTGATGGCTCATTATGATTTAGAGCTTTACCAAATGGATATAAAGATCACCTTTCTAAATCGTGACTTGGAAGAAGAAGTGTACATGGATCAACAAGAAGGTTTTAAAACCATAGGAAAGGACAAATTAGTGTGTAACTTAAAGAAGTCAATATATGGATTGAAACATGCTTCCCGACAATGGTAACTTAAGTTTAATGATACCATTACGTCTTACGATTTTGTAGAGAACACTGTTGATTGGTGTATCTATATGAAGATCAGCGGGAGCAAGTTCATTATAATATTCCTATATGTTGACGATATCCTTCTTGTTGCTAATAATATGGTTTTGTTACATGATTTAAAGAATTTTCTCTCTGATAATTTCAAAAAAAAAGATATGGGTGAGGCATCCTATATGATAAGAATTGAATTATTCCATGACAAATCATAAGGATTGTTAGGATTATCTCAAAAGAAAATTTTAGAAAGATTTAAAATGGAAAAGTGCTCTGCAGGGATAGTTTTAATTCAGAAAGGAGATAAATTTAGTCAAATGCAGTGTCCACGAAATGATTTGGAGCATAAGGAAATGGAGTCTATTCCTTATGCATCAGTAGTTAGGAGCTTAATGTATGCTCAAACCCATCTCGAAGTGATAGGTTACTAAATTTAGACTATGCCAATTGTGTAGACTAACAGAAATCTACATTCGGTTATATGTCTTATTAGTTGGAGGAGTAATTTCATGGAAAAGTGGAAAGTAATCCATCATTGCTACTTCCACTATGCAGGTTGAATTTGTGGCATGCTTTGAGGCCACGGTTCATGGATTGTGGTTGCGAAACTTTATCTTAGGTCTTAGTATTGTCGACAATATTTTTAAACCGTTAAGAATTTATTGTGACAATTCCACAATCATTTTCTTCTATAAGAATGACAAGTATTCAGAGGGTACAAAACACATGGATTTGAAGTACTTGTATATGAAAGAAAAAGTGCAAAAACATAAAGTGTTAATTGAGCATATTGATACAGATCTAATGATAGCAGATCTATTAACTAAAGGCTTACTGCCCAAAACATTTGTTGGCCATGTTAAACGGATAGGCATTATAGATAAGTCCTTATTAGCATAGCATTCTAACATGTATACATACATATAATTATCTTGCTCGAATTTTCATAACACTTGTGAATTCAATTATAGTTATATTTTGCTCACTTACTTGTGACCGCTATGATCCAATCATCTTAATTCACTTAAGGATGATTTGAGCGATTTAATGTATTGTGAGCACTTAAAGTTTTATTGTTGAATTATCAAGTCGTAACATGGGCCAAGTGGGAGATTGTTAGACAATTTAGTGGCCCATGCACTTATAGATTTGAGTTCAATGGAAAAGAGCCTAAGATCATGGTTATTGGGTCTTAAAGAGTTGGGCTCAAATGGGTCCAAGACCCTTTCCCTCTCTCCTTTAAACAACCCATGCAATAACAAAAACATATATAAAGGTGGTTCATATATTTCTGAAGAGATAACAATGTTTCTGATAAACAACCACAATGTTTCTAAACCATTGAAGAAACAATCACGGAAGAAAGGTAAAGAGGGAATAAACTTTTATCAAGAACATCAACTATCATGGATTCAGGTTTGTTTTACAATGTTATTCATCGATCCATAAATATCTACACTTTTGTCCAGTCGGAAGAAGTTTGTAGCACCCTACGATTAGTATCCGAAGTATCCAATACAAAGGCAGTAGACATGCATCATTTCTTCATGCTCTTGTCGTTCAATATAAATATGAGATTGGCTGTTGGGAAAAAGTGTGTTAAAGATGTGGAGCGTGCACGGACTTGGGGAAACATTATCTTTTCAAGCTTCCTCTACAGCGAGGTATCTTCTTCTCAAAACTTTTATCTTTTAATTCTTTGATTGTCAAGTTCTTATGCCTTATCAAACCCTCTCTACCATCTTCCCTATTATGTCTATGGATATATGTGAATTTTTCCTAGCTTTGAGATTACTCGGATGCAGGGGTGTGGAGAACACTTGGATCGATTTACATAGGAAAAACAATAAGTTCTTGCAATAAAAGAATTAAATACGATTTAAAATTAAATAACATTTTATATAAAGAAAGTGGGACCCACTGATGTAGCAATGTGGGGCATGCAAATGATCTAAAATAATATTAGAAAGTGTCAGATTATTGCTAACGCTTGCAAATGAACTAAAACAATATTAGAAAGTGTCACATTATTGCTAACTTATCAAAAAATTGACTGCATCATCAAACCGTCAGGTTTTTTTTGTTCTTATGAGGTTATATTTTAAAACATTTTCTAAATGTTAAAGTCTTATATTGATTTATGTCATACAACCAATTACTCTAGTTGTAGTTTAGTAACAAAATATTTAAAGATATTTTTTATCTTGTACATGTTTAGATGTATATGATAAAGTTCATGGGATAATTATACATTGCAAATGAAATTACAATGAGATTATAATTATGAGATTCATATAAGATTTATATATTATCCCTAAATTGTTCCTAGTCATTATTCTATTAAGATTGGACATTAATAATAGAACCTAAAAAGACTAGCATATATTTTGTTTTTCCTTATAAAGGAATTAGTTGATCTTATAGGCTAAAGTATGGAGATACTAAAGCAAACGTGCAGGTACTTATTAGAAAACAAGTTCACTAAATTAGCCCGATATGAAAAATCCATTTAGAACATTACTTTTATGCCTATGGAAGTCTTATTATGATGATTCTATAAGTGATTATTTCACTTGAGATCTCCAAAGTTATCTTGTATAGGGATTGTTATATTTGGAAACTAGTTATGACCTATTTAATCATAGGTTCTTCAATTAGTAGTCATTAGATGTAGCATGAACTATATGGAGGTAGTTGTATCATCAAAATAGGATTCATCACCTAAAGTAATTAGGGAGAATGTGTCATTGTTCTTAATTAGTATTAATTTGGAAAATCATTGGTCAAGTTGGAATGATGCTTTGTAAATAGTTCACAAATGTCATTAATTGAATCGATAGTTAATGGTGAGAACTAATATGATTGGACTCAAAAAAGTAGACATTAATTTCATGTTCTATCTAGTTAGAACTTTGTATAATAAAAGGATTGAATTATATGAAAAAACTCATAGGTGAAAATGTTAGTCAAAACCACTTTAACATTCCTAAATATTTAGGTGGTCAAGATGCATTGCTAGATGTCAATCGTAATCTATGATTATAAATTGTCTAATTATGAATTAAAATTATAATTTATAATCATTGTCAATATATTTGGGAACTTAATGAGTCTCACATATAGAATGAGTTGTAGAAAAGTAATTTTAATCAAGTTAGATTTGATTATAAAGTTTGAGAAACTTTATTATTAAATATGAGATATTTAATAAATAAGGATCAGTATAAGATATTGGACCTTATTTGGACATAATTGGTGTTTAATTAGAATTATTTGTAATTCTAATTAAATTTTAATTGAAATTAGAATTTAATTTCAATTAAATTACTAAAATGTCCTAAACCTATTAATAAATAGGCTTAAGCTCGAATGGAGCTCGCATTTCTTGCTTAACTCTCTCTGTAAGAGTTACAAAGTTCTCTCAACCTGTTCTGTGGATACCGTTAGAGGCCAGACACTTGTGCAACTACGGTAGTTAAGAAGGATCGATTTTGAGAATAGTTCGAAGCATACAACAAGATAAGGTTCGAGCTTTGATTGATTTATGTGTTAATAATTTATAGAATTAAAATGATCTTGATTTTTGGAAAATCAAGATACAAAAAAGTTTCGTAATTATTCTGCTACAGTCAAAATCGGATACCATCATGATTTCCCAATAGTGGTATCAAAGCTTAATTTTAATTCTATAATTTAATTAAATTTGCTTGATTGTTATTAATTTGATTAACCAAAAGGAAATTAAGGCTTAAGTTTCATTGAAGTAAAAGTTACGTAGATTTAAAATAAAAATTATTCGTGATCCTAATATTGATTAAGAATTCATTAATTAAGTTTAAGTTCGTTTAGCAGAAATAAACTTAGACGAACACCCTTATGTTTAAGATTTTCTAGAAATTCAACATACACTTTGTTATTGTTTAGTTTCTAGAACTACACAAACCCTGTATTATGATCATTATTTCTGAAAAATCAAGAAGCTCTATGTGTTTTTTAATGTAGATTTTGGAAATAAATTGAGCATATCCCAAGTTTGAGAAACTCGTAACCATCAAGTTTCGTGGGTTACACAATTTTTGAAAAATGAAACAGGGGTTTTGTTGATTGTGAATCATTCTGTTCTAAGTGTTGGTCCTGAGACTTGTTTTTGGATTTACATTAGGTAGTGTTTACGTCTTGCGTTGGTTTCAGAATATGTCACTATGTGTTGTTATTGTTGGAGGAGCGTCTAATTGGCGTGACTGCGGGGATGGCTTTACATAGCTGGTCGCGACTTAATATGGTATTAGCCCCTTAACACATGAAGGCACTTCACAACTATCCAAAGATGGACCTTGTGTGGAAGGTTAGCTGGATCATATACATGGCGGTGGCACGCGAAAGCTCCAACGTGACTTAGCACATTAAATCAAGCATAGTTTGAGTTTTGGTAGAGTTTTGAACCGTGTACGAGCTGATATAGCTAAGGCTAAGTTCTTGATGGACTAAGGACTTAGTGGGTGTTCAAATGGATGAACCATGGCTAATGGACTTAGCATGGGTAAGCATTGGATCAGACCAGTATGCTATGATTAGCTTTAGCTTGGTTAACTCATCATCAACGGATAGAGATTGTAAGGATCTTAGATAATGTGGTGAATAAGATCATGGAGGATAAACATCAATGCTAAAGGATAAAGAACATAGGAGAGGCCCATCTAAAGATAGTGGACATCTTCGTAAATAGGGATAGATCATGTGTAATCTTTTATCTTGTTAGTTAGGATGTAGATAGACCTTATCAGATAGAGTCCAATTTAGATGAAGATGTTATCTTATAGGATAGTGATGTAATTTGATAGGATAAGATGTGATCATAGATTTTAGAGTTCTATTAGGATTCTAACTTGTTCCCCAAGCCTTGATGCCTATATATGGCTCATTTTGAGCCTTGCTCCGCACACAGAGCTAGGAGAGCATTCATTTGTTTACTTTGAGAAAAGTAATAAAGGTTTAACATTATTGTTATATCTCTTATTTGCTTTTATTGTTGCCATATTATTATTTTTGGTGTTTTCTTGCGAGTGTGAAAGTTAAACACTGCGAGGGTCATGAGGCGTTCGAGAACTAGATTGTTGGTCGATGATCACGTAGGGAAGGTTGAGTCTTGCTTAAACAGATTTAAGTAAGATTATCATGCAAAGGAGTAGGCGCAACTTGCGGATAAGTTCAGTGCTTATGAAGACCTTTGTAATAATCAGAGCCATAATTTTGAGATGGTAGGAGGTAGTAATTTAACAAAACGTGTCAATAAAGTGGAGGTACTTATTAGCCCAATTCCTTAAAGGGAGGAGGAGGTCATTTCCTACAACACTCGAATGGAGATGTTGGCAGAACAAATCTAGGTATTGCAGCATCAAATAACAAAGTTGATAAAGGAAGAGGAGGATACTAGGTTCAAGATGACGAACCTAGGATGTGTTTTTGCAACACAGGAGACTAGATATATCGAGAGCATCATAGTGAAGGTGCGTGAGCCCAAAGTTTTGGAAGGTGTTAAGAACGTAAAGGAACTCGAGGACTTTCTATGGGACATGGAACAGTACTTGTGGCTGTAAAGATACCTGATGCTGAGAAGGTCAACGTGACAGCTATGTACTTAGATGAGAATGTCAAACTTTGGTGGAGAACAAGAACCTATGTAAAGATCAATGCGGGTAGAGATCCCAACGACACGTGGGACAAGATGAAGAAGGGGTTGAAGGATCAATTTCTTCCATTGAACACTTCTTGGATCGCGAGGGATACCTTGAAAAAGATGAAATAAGATAGATTGGTAAGAGAGTATGTTAAAAAGTTTAGTTCTCTAATGCTTGACATTGATAATATGTCAGACACAGACAAGCTCTTTAACTTTTTGTCCAGGTTATAACCATGGGCGTAAATGGAGTTGCAGAGGCAAAATGTGAAGGACGGGGTTGGTGCAATCGCGGCTGCTGATACTTTGGTGAACTTTTGAGTGACTAAGGAAACTAAAACGGGCTCATCAAATTCTTCTAAGGGCAAAGGCCTAACCTAATAAGAGAAGAGCGAGGGGAAAAAGAAGAAAGATTCTAAGAAGGGAGACTTCAAGGGGAAAGGCAAGTAAAGCGATGGCTTCAATAGTTAGGAGACCTCCTCCAAGAAGGGTAAACTTGCTTGTTACCTATATAGTGGTCCATATTTTGTGAGAAAATGCCCAAGTAAGGAGAAGCTAAACGCATTGATCGCTGAAGAAGAAGAGGAGGATTTGGAGGCGGCTCTAAATCTGATCGCCTTATTAAACGCAGTTAAGATTGAGTCTTAACCCTTTTGACAAGTTAATGTATATAGGGATACAAGTCAATGGGGAGGAGGTAATCATGATGATAGATGCTAGTATGACGCACTCATTCATGGCCGAAAGGATGGTGCATAAGTTGGGGCTCAAAGTGTCAAAAGCGACAAAGATAAAAACCCCTACAAATAAGGCACAAATAGTAGTAGGAACTACTTACAACATCCCAATGAGCATAAGGAGTTAGCATACCAAGTTCAATTGCATGGTCATACCACTTGAAGATTTCGAGTTAATACTAGGGATCAATTTCTTAAAGGGAGCAAAGGCAGTGCTATATCCAAGTTTGGAAGGTATGATGATCATGCATGAGAAAAGTTTCTTCTTTATTAACCGTTATAGATCTGGTGGAGGAACGATGAACAACACAACTGTGATAGCACATATGTCGGCCATAAGCATCGAGAAAGGGTTGAAGAAAGGTATGGAGACCTATCTCGCTGCCATGTGGGAGATTAGCAAGGACCACGTGGTGAAAGTCCCTGATGCGGTTACAAGTTTGTTAAGGGAGTTTCGAGATGTGATGCCGAAAGGGTTGCCTAAGACTTTTCCCCCTCGTCTAAAGATAGATCACATGATTAGTTGGTTCCTAGAGTCATCCCACCTACATGCATCCTATGTATGTTTTAAACCGTAATTTTCATTAAATTAGTTTAATGCATATTACTTTAGTTTAAATCCCTTACAAATTTAGAAAAGGGTTTTCTATTTGTTTGAAAATTGTTTTCAAAAGTTGATTTTATTACGAATACTTTGAATTTTAGTTTAATTTTTCAAGGAGTTAAATTATTAAATTAAATTAATTATTAAATCAATTCCAAAATTAAAGTAATTATTTTTAATTTGATTAAGATTAATAATTATATTGATTCCTAATTAATTTTAGAAAATTAAGTTATAAAATTAAATTAATTAGTTTCAATTATATTGAAATTAATTAATTACATTGAAACTAATTAATTAGACTCCTTAAAACTAAGAAAAGTGTTTTTTTAATGATTAAGAAATATGTTTCTTAATTTTATTTATTTATTTCAATATGATTGAGATAAATTAAATTTATGAATTTATTTGTTTAGAGAATTATTATTTAATTTATTTAGAAATTATTTTTTATTTGTAAATAATAGGTTTCTAGATTTATTGGGAAGGATATTTTTCTTGATTAAATTTTGAAAAAAAATTTCATTTATTAATTAAGAAAAATATGATTTCTTTAACATTTTGAAAATAATTTTCTAATTTATTAAGGAAACATTTTCTAATTTATTAAGAAATCAATCTCTAAATAAATAATATAAAGGACTTTCTTAATTAAATTTGAAAATTGTTTTGATTAGTTTGAAAGTAGTTTTCTTTTAAAATTAGAAAATAATTTTCTAATTAAGAAAAAGGAATTTCTAATTAGATTAGAAATGGTTTTCTAATTGGATTAGAATGTGTTACTTATATAATTTTGAAAAAGTAGTTTTTCTAAATTATAAATAAAAAACATAATTTATTGAAAATTTTTTCAATTAAATTTTATAAAAGGAGTTAAGATAATTGGAAATAGTTTCCAATTGGATTTGAAAATTGTTTTCAATTCAAAATAAATTTCTATTTGGAATAGGAATTTAATTTATTTAAGAATCAATGGCTTTAATCTAATCTAATTTTCCAAGGAGTTGGAAATATTATTTTAGATTATGAAGATCAATAATTAGAATCAAACAAAGCTTAATATTTTATGCATATAATTTGATTATGAGTGCATAAGTTGCATTCTTTATTTATATGTTTGATATGTATTTTGATGTTTTATATGTATGATAGTTTACATGCAATTTTGTGTATGATGAGATGAACGAAATTATATCTCTTGATAATATATTAAGTACAAGTTGAGAACATGATTATTGCCTTCCATTGTTATAAGAATAAGCCAGAAATCTGTTTATAATTGGCTTGTCGAACAAACTCAAGGTCGTTTTAACCCGAATATGTTTAATCTTATATCAGTGGGTTCTACTAAACTAAATTTGTGCGATTTGGATGACAAATTCATGATCACATAAATTTAAAGGTAGGGTTAGGAATATCATATAAGATATGTTTTGGCAAGAGTTGTTACCTAATAAATCTAGGAGTCATATGAGATGTGATTGACAAAGTTGTTATCTACCTAATTTAAGTTTTGTTTGTTTGTTGAGCAAACTCATGATCAACTATATTTGAATGGGATCCTAACCCACTAAAAATATTAGAGTAATCTTTCCAAATAGTAGCAAGGGTTATTATTTCGAATAAAATAGTGAGAATAACCAAATACATGATTAAAGTCGTAATCTCATTTAATAGTCATGGCATATAATTAATTATTTTCTTTTCATACATTTATATTTTGTTTTGAGTGGAATTTACCTTGTTTAGTATAGTTGATACTAAGAGCTAGTGAGCCAAACTTTTTAAACATAAGATTTTGTTTCAGTTCTTAAAGTTAGAAAAGAAAATTATATGTCCATTATGTTATTTTGCTATAATCCATGTTAAGGATTTGGTGACAAAGTTTTTAAGATACATCAAAATCATATAGATGAAAAAATGTATTAACATTTTGAGATAATTAATGTCTCATAAATTTTAATGACAACATATAAGATGTATGTCAACATCTTATAAGCAAGATGCTAGAGCTAGCATAGAGTAGAGCTGAAAGGTATAGTACCTTATTAGAATTGTTCCACTTAATTTATCATACTAAAAGCATAAACACAAACATCAATTAAAGGCTTTATTATGGTATGATAATAGTTGTCATAAGAAGAAAAATGATTGCATGACTTTTCTTGCCTATTTGAGATTAGATAGAGATCATATGTATTTCTAGTTCATGCTTATGAGTATTTGATGCTGAATTTAGATTCACTATTATTATAATGTTCAAAGCACGATAAGAAATAGATTATTAAGTAAAAGTAGTTGATCCAATTTTATCCAAATTGTTTCTTATGTTGGATTAAAGGAGGCTTATGCTGAATATAAATGACAGAATACAAAGCTAGATAATTAAGACTATCCTTTTATGCCACATTAGTTAAATCAATATAACAAGAATCATAAAGTTACGTACTAGGATATATGTAACCTTTTGATTATGAATCGTATGAAACTTGTCAAATTGAATAATAACCAAATCAGCCTTTGGTGAAAGGATGATGATGGTATTGAATTGTTAAATTTATACGTGCAATGTATTGGATGGAATAATAATTCATAAGAGCATAATATTTATATTTCATTAGATTACTAATGACTTTATATGATGTAGTCATATGTATTAATGAAATAATGATTTAAAATTTTGAAATGTTCAAATTGTTTAAATCCAAATAGAAATTAGGCATTAAGAATGTTAAAGCACTTTGTTAAGATCATTGTGGTAAGTTTTAAATCTCCATTTATCTATAGGGAATGAGATTCTCTGGTGAATGCTTCACAATAAAATTCGATAAAAGTATGGATTTATATAAGGAGGAAAATACAATATGAGATATTCTATAATGCAATAGTATTTTTTCTATAACCATGCCTAGTATAATGACTCACCTTTAATAGTTCAATTGAATAAATTAGCAAAATTTCATGTCAGATATGAAATACTAAGTCTTTGAAAGAGTCAAAGTTAATGATTTAAGGATGTGATGCTTAGTTGAAGCATGTATTATCCATTTAGTTTAGAACTAAATTGGGTAATAAAAGGTTATGAGATATCCAAAAGGTTGGATATAATCTTATAGACCTATTGTACAAATTGTTTGTTTCAATTTATACTTATAAGAGAATGGTACTCAAGATAAGTAGTGGGAGTAAGATGAAATTTGAAAGTTTCAAATCTCATGACAATACATCCAGTTGGAACTATTGCCTTTATTGATACATTTGATGTATAGCTGAAAGAATAAGAACATTAAAAGATTCACTTTCATTATGAATTCAAAGAGTTTATTTTGGAGATGATTTCAAATTTATCATGTCTATAAGAAGGTTAGTGGGAGTATAATTGTCCTCTTTAATAGGAGTATGTGGAGACATATTGCTCATAGAGAACAACGGTTCTAATTTTTCAATTATTAAAAACATAATTGTCTAAGAACAAATCTTATTG
The DNA here is from genome assembly GCA_027576715.1 of Erythroxylum flavicans. Lineage (NCBI taxonomy): Eukaryota > Viridiplantae > Streptophyta > Magnoliopsida > Malpighiales > Erythroxylaceae > Erythroxylum > Erythroxylum flavicans. Next base: position 11,872 of record JANZXP010107407.1, read on the forward strand.
GATATGAAAAAGGTAACAACTTAATTTTGGGAATTATATCTATAGAGATAAATTCAAAGTTGTTTACATAGTCTAAGACCAAGACCAAGTGAATAGATAATGCACTAAAGATGTTTAGTATTTAAGGTATCGGATACTTATGAAGTATTATAGATATCCATTATTCTATGTATAAGTTGATATTTGAGTTCAAGGTGATAAGGATATTTACTTTAGAAGTAAATCCTAATTAAGGTTTTTTTACTTAAGAACAATATCATTCAAGATTGGAAAGGTTTCAATGTAGCAATTGTTACTAATTAAGCCATAATACATTTTTTTCATTTAGTGGAAATGATTATTTGGATCAATAAGTTCTTTAGTGAATTTCGTATTGCTCTTTGCATTGTTTAAGACAATTCATTGGGCGTGTCAAAGGAGCTAAGGTCTCATTAAATATCCAAGGATGTATTTAGGCAATTTTTCATAATTATGACAAAAATTAAGACGGAAGTTGTAAGATTTAAGCAATTGCTCACTATAGAGAATCTTGTAGAATTCTCTCATTAAGCCACTGTCCCAATAGTAGAATAATCGTCATATGGTGATATGGTATGAGATACTTAAATGATTGGCTTAATGCAAGTGAGAGAATGTTGATTTATGCCCTACAGCCAATCGCCTTAGTTGTAGTTTAGTGAAACATTATTTAAAAGCATTCTTTATCTTGTACATGTTTAGATGGATATGATAAAGTTCATAGGATAATTATATATTACAAATGAAATTATAATGAGATTCGTATTGCATTTATGAATTATCCCTAAATTGTTCCTAGTCATTTTTCCATTAAGACTGGACATAAATAGAACCTAAAAAGACTAGCATATGTTTTGTTTCCTTATGTAGTAAGTAGTCGATCCCATAGGCTAAAGTATGGAGATATTTAAATAAACTTGTGTGTTCTTCTTAGAGAACAAGTTCACCGTATAACTCGATATGGAAATCCATTTGGAACATTACTTGTATGTCTATGGAATTCTCACTATGATGATTATATAAATGATCCTTTGACTTGAGGTCTCTAAAGTTATCTTGTATAGTGATTATTATGCTTGGAGTACTTATGACCTATTTAAGTATGAGTTGTTCAATCGGTAGTCATTGGATTTAGCGTGAACTATATAAAGGTAGTTGTGTGATCAAGATAGGATTCATCACGCTAAAGTAATTATGGAGAATATTTGATTATTCTTGATTAGTATTGATTTGAGAAATCCTTGGTTAAAATGAAATGGCACTTTGTAAATAGTTTATAAATGTCATTAATTGAAGCGATAGCTAATTGCAAGAACTAATATGATTGGACTAAAGAAAAAGTAGACATTAATTCCACGCTCAGTTTAATTGAAACATTGTATGATGAAAGGATTGAATTATATTGAAAAATCATGCATAAAAAGGTTAGTTAAAACCACTTTGACATTCCTAGGTGGTCAAGATGAGTTGCTAGACGTTAATCTTGATCTATGATTATAAATTATACAATTAGAGAATTAAAGATAAAATAAAAGTAGTTTTAAGTTATCTAATTCTAATTATGAATTATAATTATAAGTTATAATCATTGCCCAACATATTTAGGAACCTAATGGGTCTCACATATAGAATGAGTTATAGAGAGCACGGTAATTTTAATCAAGTTGGACTTGATTATAAAGTTTGAGAAACTTTATGATTAAATATTAGATATTTAATAAATAAGAATCAATATGAGATATTAGACCTTGTTTGAGCATAATTGGTTTAACTAGAATTATTTGTAATTTTAATTAAAGTTTAATTGAAATTAGAATTTAATTTTAATTAAGTTACTAAAGTGTCCAAAACCTATTAATAAATAAGCTTAAGCTCTAATAGAGCTAGTACTTCTTGCTTAACCTTTTCTGTAATAGTTATAGAGTTCTCTCAACCTATTCTATAGATATCATTAGAAGTCATCCACTTGTGCAGCTACAATGGTTGAGATAGACGGGTTTCATAAACGATTCAAAGGATACGACAAAATACGGTTTAAGTTTTAGAATAAGGTACGAAATAAGATTCATACTTTGATTTATGTGTTAATCATTTTGTAAAATTAAAATGATCTTGGTTTTTAAAAAATCAAAATACAAAAAATTTCCATAATTATTCCTCTGCAGTCAATATTAGATCCCATCCTGATTTCCTATCATTACATGTACTATCTAGAATCTTAAGGTTAAACTTGTCAATTGGTGTAAAACTTAGAGTTAAAATTGACCATTTTTCCTTTAAATTAAGAAAATCTCAATTTTATACTGAAATCTTAAAATCTTTATAAACAATTTATCAACTGCAATTTCTATTTTTAATTTTTAATGACTTATCTTGTTGTTCATTCTCTTATAATCTTCCATTCAATGGGTCTTACATTAACTCTTCTTATGCTAAATGTAGAGTTTCTCTAACCTATTTTGCTTGATGCACAATATTAGGAATTTGTTCTCTGTTTAAATGCTTCATGGACTACTTGGTATATATTGCACCGCAAAGTTTTTTGGTTCCGAACTCTTTTCATAATATCCTAGAATTCTAAAGATTCACCTTACAAATTAAAATGCTTGAATGGCCTCTTATTTTGTATCTTAGAGATTATGTTTTTAACATAATAGGATAATGATATGAGATGCCCTCAGGTAAAAATGTTATCAGTACTATTACACTCATCAATCCATTAGGTGTCCATTAAAGCTCTATCAATTTTTAAAAAATATGATGCCCCTCACTTTATTAGTTGTTCTAATTGAACTTGCAACCTTCCACTGTATTTTCACTTGTTCACTCTGAGTTATAAATTCTTTAAAGTCTGTAACTTTTTCTTGGGTTACCAGATTTCCCATATTCTTCCACCATCATATATCATATAGTTAAAGTAACCTAAAGTTAGCCATGCTTTATTTTGAGAAGTTACGATGTCTATAAGTTATTACCCTAGAGAGAGCCTACTATGAACACAATTGAAAGCATAAACACAGTTACTATAAACTACTGGTTTTTTGTTAAAAAGATAATGTCACATTACACAAACTTAGGTGATGAGTGGTTTATACCAACCTGAATCATATCCTTCCTCCAAATTAACCAAATCCTCGTTTTTTTATTTACATACAAGCTTATAAAGGTGCCCTAAGAAGGGAATATCTTCTTATAGTAATTTACATATTAGTGTTGTTGCATTTAGTTTCATGAATACCCAAAAAATAATTGTATACTTTTTGCAAATGAGCATAGCCTCCCCTTTCTTATTAGGCTTATTTAGCCCTCTTATGTTATATATCCTTGGTTATCTATAGTCATCCGTTAGTTATTGGTTGATTATCAAGAAATACTATTTATTTTCCTTTTGAGCTACTTGAACTGCTTTCACCTTGACCATACTGATCAAAACTAAACTTCTTACCTTTTTGTCCCTTGATTTAATCTGTTGCCATTGAGTTTCATAAGTATCTTCCTAGGGTTTATTTACCACAATTTCTTTGGCTTGAAATTGGGGCATTTATTATAGTATTTTTAGGTAGTTAGATTTTTTCTCCTCTTTTTTTAGCATTGATCAATCAGATGACTATAATTTTTGCAAATGTTTCAATATACAAATTTCCGCTCACATTGAATTCTTTTTCTAGAACCATCCCTTTCTTATTTTTAAAGTAGATTTTTTCTAGCATATGTTTGGTGTTAATTTTCATAAGAATTTTAGAAAAGTTCAACATATCCTTTTGTAAGCTGCCATTATAGAGATGCCTACCAAACTAGCAATTTTACCTAGAATTGATCTGTAGTACTATAAAGCTAGGTGACGTAGTTGTATCCATATGGGATGCTAGTCAATTGCCCTTTTGCTAGCTCCATATTTTCAGTCACATTTTTTTTGAAAGTAGAAAACCCCCACCTATAGGACCTCATCCCATATAGTTTCACTGGTAAATCTCATTAAAACTGTACCAATTTTTAGAAGCAGTACTTTCTTAACCCCATAGCTATCCTAAGTTCCCCTAAAAACTATTCAACACTTAGAATGGCGGATTAGACTTAGGATATAGCAAACAATAACATCAATTTCAGTATTTTATCTTTGATCGTATATCCTTAATATCTATTTTTCCTATAGTGGTACCAGCTTTGATCCACGGAGGAATATAATTTAGTTTGCAACCAAGATTACGCAATTTACTAATATCAAACTTGTCCTAAATTATCCTTAATTGGTTGGTTGTTGATGTATTTTTTTCACTTTTATTCGCTGAGATTTCATTAACCTATGACGAGCTAGGACTTGTTCAAAGCTTTTACATGCAATCAATAATTTTATCCTACACAATTAAACCTTGTTGAATGTCTTCCATTCGACAATTGGATTTGGCAATCGATCTCCATTAGAAATGCCTGTCACTGAGAATTTACTTTCTCCTTCCCAGGTTATGAACTGCACCCTAAATCTTGCGAAGCTGATGTAGAGTTTGAAGAACTCCTCTTTTCTCCAGCATGCACGTTTTTACCTCTTTTCTCCGCAATATATTTCTTCTTGGTCGTTGTTGCAGTGCACAATTGCTCATCGACGCTATCGTGCACCAAAAGAATCAAAAGGTGGCAAGAAAATTCGTGATAAATTAAAAATTAATTAAGTAAAATGAAAACTTACATAATGTAACATAATCATTTATGCAAGATAATAAAAAATTAGTGAAGATTTCAATTATCTTGCATAACACTTATTTAAAATGTTATGTAATTAATTTATAAAAGTGGAAGTAGTAAATTTCAAGACAAAATAATAGATACATAAATTATTTAAAAAAGAAATTTCTTATTTTTGTATAAAAATGAACTTCGGGATTATACTATAATCATTATATAGTTTTATTTTAAATAATTAAAATTGCTTATGGTATTTATCGAATCAAATATAAAGAAGTTTCCAACTGAAGTGCCATTGCATACCCATAGGTACTGGTAATGTTAATAATGCACATGTAATATAACCGGCATGGTACTTCTAAAATACCAAAAAAATAAAACTTAAAGTTAGAATAATCTGCAATTTGGAGAATTAAGAATATGATAACAACAATGTATATAAATTATTATTTTCTTTTTTTCTTGGAGAATAATATAATTAAGCACGCTATTTGTTTCTCTTGTATATTAGCCAACTCGTTGTAATTTCCATGTACAGAAAGCAACATGGCAATGGACATCCAAGAAAGGCTATTGAAACAATTTGCCAATGGCAAACCGAGGACATGATCCTCCACAGAGAAGCAAAAGTGGTGGCCGTGGCAGTCACTGATTTATTGATGTAGAATCAGGCAACACAATTCAGCCCGTCAAGCTTCGCATATCTCACAGGACCCATATCAATGAGCTATCTGGGAGGAATTGTAACCGAATTTTGCTGTAAAACCCAACTACATATGGGAACAGCAAAAGAGAAAGAACAGAGTTTGTTTCAGACAATTTGTTTAATTTATAAAATAGTCCTTAAATTTTTTTAAAATTACAAAATAGACTTTTAATATATTGTATTATATAATTATAATTTTGCATCGATCCTATCTCTAAAAATCATAATAATAGAAATTTAAAATAACAACAATAATATGAAAAAGATCATTTAATCATCATACAAATATATAATTAAGAACAATTCAAAATATTTTAAATATTACAAATTTATCATATAATAAATAATAATTATATCAAATAATAAATAATAAATATACTTCCTTCATTGTCTAATATTGTTCTCTTCCACCTTAATAGTATCTTGAAATTATCATTGCCACATGACCAGGATGGTACTTCTTCATTATCTTACGAATCAAAATCTTGAAAAAATATATTCATTTATCATAAAATTATTAAGAGTTCCAAATAAGTGGACAAGAAGACACCTGTGTTTATCAACAACCTCAGTCCATAAAATGTTTATAAAAGGAAAAACATAAAGATTGCATGAATTTAACAATGTTCTTGTAATAGCAGCAGCCTAGGTCGATTACTTTAGAATATTTTCAACTCTCCTATCTTGTTATACGCTTCCCAGTGTAAGATTTTTCCAATTCAAAACTCAAAGCCATTGCTCAACATTTATAGATATTAAGTTTTCCAAATACATACAGACTTTGGTTATAATTCGATGTTTAGGTAGATTGACTTCAAATTCCATGGAAGTGAATGTGCAGGTTATAGATAATAGCTAGCCCCCCAAACTTTACAATCTACTTAGCCTCCATTTGGTTCAGCTTTTGGTAGGTGGAAAAGTACTTTTTTCCACCGCAAAAGCTATTTTAAGGAAAAAATGGGTGTTTGGCTGTAAAGTTCAAAAGCACTTTTAGAGTAGAAATAGCTTTTTTAAAAGCTAAAAGACAACTTTTTCAAAATCTCAAATTTGGAGCTTTTTAAAAAAGTCCCTCATTTTAGCTTTTTCGAGTAGCAACTTTTCCGTCACTTACGTATATAACGAATTTTAAAAGTTACTTTTGGTTCTTCTGTTTACAAAACTCTATCTTCTCCGATTCTCCTCCTATACGATACGCAGCAACATCTCATCTTCTTTTCAAGACAGATCAGGTTAGTTTTTGTTTCTTGTATGTTTTCGTCTATACGTTTGTCTGCATTTTTTCTTTTTCTTGTATATTTTTTCATTGTCTATTTGTTCTTTTAAACACAAAAACGCAGACCACATCTGCGTTTGCAGACGTGATTGTCTGCGAACGCAGACCACGTCTGCGTTCGTGGACGACGTCTGCGTTTCGCAGACGTCGATCACATCTGTCAACGCAGACAACTGCGTTTCGCAGACGTCGTCTACATTAACGCAGATGACATCGTCTGCGTTGAACGAGACAAGGTCTGCGCTCAACGCAGAACAACGCAGACGACGTCTGCGTCTGCATATTTTAATATGCAATTTATCAAATTCATGATTATGCATGTTTTAATATGCATGCGTTATGCAACTTATGAAATTCATGATTATGCATGCAATTACTGGATAATATG
>JANZXP010107424.1:0-18934 GCA_027576715.1 Erythroxylum flavicans
GGGGGATTGATATACTGTCATCTCCCTTGGGTGGAGGTGGAAGCCGTGCTTGGCAAGTAGATCTGCAACCTCATTTCATTCCTTTTGTATGAATTGGAAAACGATGTGGTGGAAGCTCTGAGCTTGCGCTTTAATCTATAAGACCAAGGATGAAGCAGCGTGAGGTACCACCTTCGATTGCAGAAGATTGATGGCCGCCTTGCAATCGGATTGGGCCGTTAACGTTGTTATTCCGTGAGCTGCCGCTATAGCCAATCCTTTTGATATCCCCCACAGTTTAGCGTCCAGTGGGGAGCAAATACCTAGATTGTGTGAAAAACCCAGTAGCCATTGGCCATCTGGATGGGTTAAGAAGCCTCCGCATGTCGCCTCTCCTATAGATCGGGTGACTGTGCCATCCGTTTTGAGTCGATGGTGGTCAGAGCTGGTATCTACACTGTCGCCTTCACTCGGGGCGGGGCTAGATAAGTTTGCTTTCATAGTCCTTGCATGCATGATGGTAAAAGCCCGTTTATTTTCCTGAACTAGAGCTTTTATTCTGTTTTGTAGTGCAATCTGTGGTAGTTCTTTTTGTTGGAAGACTTTCTCGTTTCGGACTGTCTATAAATTCTAGCATGTGATAGCAAACCATGGAGGCCATGGGTGATCCTCTTGCAAAAAGGTAAATTTTAGATTAGTAACTATCCAATTTTGGTAGGATGTCTCTGTCCAAAATGAATCTGGTAGAGAGGGATTTGTAGTTTTCCATAATTGTGTTGTTCTATGACAATCTCTAAACAAATGAAGATTTGTTTCCTGATGGTGGCATTGAGGGCACTGCTTTGTATCGCTGATGCCTATTTTGAACCTCCTACTGTTTGTCCATAGAGCTCCTTTAAGCATCTTCCAGAGTATTGTTTTGACTCTCTTAGGATGTCCATTTTCCACAGACTCTTGCAGTATAACTCTGGTGGGTCCATGTGCTTGAACATACCATTTGATATGCTGAGCTTGTGTTAAAAATGGCATTGGTAGTCCACTTCCAGGTTGGTCTGTCTTGGCCTAGGTCCTCACGTGGGGGCTGTGTAGCTAGTAGCATGTTTATGATATGTGTGGGCAACTTCCCCTGTAGTAGTGTTGTATCCCACTGTCCTGTAGGAGTCAAATAAGATAGAGTTGTGCACTCAAGTTCTGCATTTGAGATTGCCTGTGTTGCCCAGTCTTTTAGGCAAATGTCATGATGTAGCTAGTAGTGTTTCCAGAATAGGACAGTCTTCCCATCCTTTAGATTCCACTTAATCCCTCTATGTAGCAAGGCCCAGAGCTTGGCCAATTTCTTGTAAGTGTGTGTAGAGGTCTTGCTTGGTAGGGGCTTGAGCAAATCCTTGGGAGTGAGATTGTATTTGGCAATGAAGATGTCCTTCCATAGTTTCTCCTCTGGTTGGAGCAAATCCTATGCTAGTTTGAGTAGCAATGCTGCATTATGTTCATTGGTTTTTCTGAGCCCTAGTCTACCTCTGTCTTTGGGCTGGCAAACATCATTCCAATTGACTAGGGAAGCCTTTTTTTCATTTGTGTTGCCTCCCCACAAGAATTTTCTGCAGCATTTGTGTAGTTCCCGACAAGATTTCTTTAGTAAGGAAGTAGACTGCATCAAGAAAGATGGTATTGCTCCCAGGACTGATTTACATAGAGTCAATCTTCCTGGGAGGGATATTTACGTTGGATTCCATTTTAGGACTCGTTTCTTAAGTTTCTTAACAGTAGCTTTGTGGGTCTGGTTAGTGAGCCTACTATGGATGAATGGAGCCCCTAAATAAATTCCCAGATCAGTGACAGTGTCCATCTGGAGGTGGGAGCTTATGTCACTGATAATGTGTTGGGGGACATTTGGAGAAAAGAAAATATTGGACTTTGATCTATTGATTTTTTGGCCTGAATGGAACAAAAAATTTGCTAGAACGCTTGCTATATGTTGTGCCTGTGGTAAGGTAGCTTTGGCAAACAATAGAATATCATCGGCAAACAGTAAGTGAGAGAGGGGGATTTTCCTTCTCCCAAAGAGGAGAGGTAACCACTCTTTGTTTTTGACACTTATGTCTATGGCTTGGGAGAGCCGGTTCATGCATAGAATGAAGAGATAGGGGGAAATGGGATCACCCTGTCTCACTCCTCTACCTGGCTTAAATTCAGGTCCCAATGTGCCCTCCCAAATTACTTTTTTGGAAGCAGTTGAGAGTATATTCATTATTATTTTTATGAAATTTTCTGGTAGGTCAGCATCCCTCAGAGTATCTTGTATAAAAAACCACTTTACCTTGTCAAAAGCTTTTTCCAGGTCTAGTTTAATAATGAACCAGCTGTGTTTACCTTTTGTGTGATGCATGGTATGAATTGCTTCTTGAGCTGTTAAAATACTCTCTATGATGCTCCGTCCCTGCATGAAACTAGATTGGTTTTGATGTATTAAGGAAGGAAGTACCTGTTCTAGCCTGTTAGTCAGAACTTTTGTAGTGATCTTGACGCAAGTGTTGATTAATGTGACAGGTCTGAAGTGTGTGATCCTCTCTGGGTCCATTGTCTTTGGGATTAAAGCAATCATACCTTTGTTTAGCGATTGGGGGAAATCGCTGGTTTTGAAGGCATCTTTTATCATCTAAGTGAGCTGCTTATGCACTGAGTGCCAATTATTTTGGTAAAAGGCTGCAGTGAGGCCATCAGGTCCTGGAGCTTTCTTAGGGTGCATTTCCTTGAGTGCTTGCTGTATTTCCTGCATAGAAATACCTCCTGCAAGCATTTGTTTAAGGGAATTGTCAATAGGGGGGGCAAAAACCTCTGACCGTGTAATTTGCTATGGCTGGGCTTGGCTCTGTGGATTGGGTTGATTCCACTGTGTAAAAGTCTTTGAAATAGTCTGTGATGTCCTGTTTAATGTGCTTTTTGTCAATGGACCAGACATTTGTTTGTAGTCACAGCGCCTTGATCTTGACTCTGGTTTTTTGGAGTTTGTGGGTTTTGTGGAAAGAGGCAGAATTTTTGTCTCCTTCAGTTAACCATATGAACCTTTTATCTTGTTGTTTTAATTCTGCTTGCTGTATTATAAGGTGCTTCAATTCCAGTATGAGTTACTCTTCAAGGTCCCAAATTCTTTTGGGGGGATTGCTTGACGGGGAGTTTTGGATACCTTGGAGCCTTGCTAGGGGAAAAAAATTCCTTTTTGTATCCTAATATTTTTACTAAAATTTATATTAGACATTAAAGTTAAATAGTGTATTAAAAGAACTCCAACATTTTTAAAACTAGTCAAAAAAGCCTGTAATTAATAGAATTCTTAACCACATCAAGGTGATGTCAGTAAAGTATTGACAAGATATACATATATATGTACGAATGTATGTGTGTATGTATATATGTATGTATGTGTGAGTTTTACTAGTGATGGAGGCTAAGTCACACTAAGCCAAACTTAACCAATAAACTAATAAACCCTAATTTTTAATCCCTAATTTTTAAAAATTTATATTTATCTCTTTTTCTCAATCCTTCACTCTTGTACAATAATGAAAAAAAATAAAAAAGAGTATAAACAGAAAATGAACTAGGAAACCTAAAAATCTAGACCATTGTATTAACTACAACGTAAGATTGTCAAGCAATTCATTTTTGATAAAGAAAAGTCAAATTTAAGCAAACATAATCAGAGAATACAACAAATATGCTATTAAAAAAAACTTATATTTATTGCCAATTCATAGGTGTAACTATATCTATCATTGATAAGTTTTATCTTCAGATTACTTCATCACCATCCTATTTTCTTTCCAACTTGGGACCAGTAGGCCTTTTTTCTATAAACACCTTGCATGGAAGATTCTTCAGCATCATTTTGAAGTTAGATTTCAGCTTTTTTAAGGAATATTTTCTCTATATCCTTAAGATCATATGCAACATCATAGATAATATTTGGACCTTATTTCCTGTAGTAATTTAGTCATGGGAGTTTTCAAATTACTATGTCCAAGTACTTGGTTGCAGCAACAAAGTAGCTAGCTTCTGTGTCTAGCACAAACCTACTTTTCGCAGTATCGTTCGTTATTCCTTTATAAAGAAAAATGGAAACGTTAGGGATCGGATGAGCTATATGAATGCGACAATTATGAAGATGGTCAACAAAGAAGACATTAGAAGGTAGTATATGCTAGACGCTAACAGATAGAAAGGCAATATAGGGGTGACAATTGAGAGTGGAGAATTAGGGTTTGTAGGAAAAGTGAGTTTTTCTCAACAAATATATGAGACAATGAACTAAAAATGTTTTAGGTAGGATATCATCTTTGACTTATGAGAGAGCTTTTCTTTAACTTTGTACTGAGATGCGCATTTTCTCAACTTTCTTGACCTAGAAGACCAGACTACCTTCGACTTTCAAAATCCCAGAACCTCCTGCTATCGGTTATAAATTGAAGGACCAAATCTACCAAGTCAGCTTCAGTTGTATGTACCTTTCAAAGCTCTAAGATGATACGATCCAGATTGTTTGTAAAAGTTCCCGTGAATATTGCCTTTTCACACCATACGAACACAATAAATATTGGAAATATTTGACTTGGGCATGCCGACTTCTTCTCGACCTGTCACATTGATAAACATGTTACTCTTGGTTGGAATCTTTATCCAAAAATAGGCGATTCCTCCTCCTTTTCCTTTAGAAAACGGACTTCAAATTTTTTTTGGGAAAATTCATTTCCTTGACCAATTTTTCTATAATTTAAATTCATCAACAACGTTTTGTTTGCGCTTCACCATGGTTTATAATTACACTGGTATCAACTTTGGAGGATAAAAATCAATAAAAGGGTTAAGTCATAACAACATTAATGTAACTAAAAGAAATCTCTCCTTATATGTAGCTAACGAATTTTATCATCCCAATCAATTCAATTGGAAGGATTAGCAAGCTATATATGTAAGTTTACCATTTATAGCGACTCTGACTCATAGCTTGCAGCGCATTTGGAGAACTACTTTCCATAATTTACCAATTAGTTGCTTTGTTGGATTAGCAACAACTTGTGGCGGATAAATAATCGAGATCCATTATTGTCCATGGGTGACATCCACATACATTTTAATGAAGTTTCCATGTCATGTCGTGTCATGGATGACTCATAATCACTAGCAGCCTTCACACAACCCGTAGATGCTTAGTGGTAACAATTGTACATGGATTCAAATCGTATATATGCGGGGAATGAAAGGATTAAACGAAGAAAATGGTAGATCGATCATTGTTAGAGGATTTTTATATAATGACATTTGTTCATCCCTAAACAATTCATGACTGAAAAAAAAAAACCACGTTAGTGAAGTAATAATTGGATAACCAATCTTACCGCGTCAATATATTGAATTGAGATATGTAGGTCCTAAGTGTGCTAATAAGGTTATATATTGCGTGCATTGTATTGAAAGTCTATAGTTTCACTATATCCTAAAAAGCCTCTGTACTTAAATATAACTGAGAATTTTATATAATTTTGTAAAAGGGTTTATTACATCATGTCTCCTATTTTATCACTGTTTTTCAAAAATTGTCTTATTTATTTCTTTTCATGTCAGACTTGTTTATATTTTCAAGTTTATTCAATGTTCCATATTATTTTTTATTGATTTAAATATTTAAATATTTTTATTAATTGAATTAATATTTAGAGGTAAAAAATACAATTACATTGAAATAGGAATAAATCGTAGTATCAATGCTAAACAAATATATGTTTAGTTTAGCAAATTTAATTAGTTATTTCCAACCAGAATTAATTAGTAATTCTGTAAATATAATAAATAAATACTCATTATTATTAAATATAATACAGGGTTAGTTTAAATAATTTCAAAATGCAATAAATAACTTTTGGAATTAAATTTTTTAAAAAAGTTATTGATTCTTATTCCAGTTAAACCTAATCTTCGTATTTATTTAGCTGGATAGAATTTTTAATGAGAAAAAAGTTAAATATTTCAATTAATATTAGTTTTTCAATTTCACTAACTCAAGGTATTGAATAATCAAACTTTTCTAATTGGTCGATATTTTTACCTATTCCATCATGTTGCCGAATAATGATTTATGTGATGTATGCGGCGCGCGTGCGCATTTGATATAACAAAAAGATTTTCATGAAAATTTTCTAATAATAGTCTCAATTTTAAAATTTTGTAATTAAATATATGATCTTTATAATACTAGCTAGCTTAATGTTAAAAGTCAATTCTGTACGTTAGTTACATACCATTAAAGTCAAAACTGTTATCATTCAATTATTATATATATATATATATATACTATTTAAAATGGTAAATCTGGCTTCTTATTTATAACCTTTTAAAAAGAATATCATTTACCGAAAAGACTAAATAAAAAATATCGCTTTATATATAAAAATTTAATTTCATAGAAAAGTTGTTGAACATCAGTATTTGTATAGCCACAAATCAAATTTCTAATTTGTTCTTGGCATATTCTATTTTATCTCAAATTTATCCTTTTATTTTTTATAAAGTATTAGGAGAGATTTCGGGCCCATATTGTGTTCACGCTTTACTATTGATTTGTGGCTATACAAAGCATATGAGGAAGTTGGAATTATCTGACGCACTTCACTTCACATTTGAACACGTGCCATCTCCTGTTCGCATATAATGCTACCATTTTACCTCTTTCTCAAGGTTCTTCCTATTCCTCTAGTTTATGTCTACCGTCTGATCTACTGCCCATCGCATTATCAACGACCATAAATGCTTTGATTTCGGGACAGGCCAATAACTTCCTGTAGCAAAGTTGGACTTTTTTTGTTTAGGGGGTTCCAAAACAAAACCAGATAGAAAAAGGTAGAAAGAAAATAGAAAGATTAAAACTTTATTGTTTTTGAAGTGGTTGACAGAGATTATGATAAATTTGATAGTGTAAGCAATCAGTCCCAGCTAAGAGGAGGAGGAGTTGGTGGAAGAGAGATAGAGAGTATAAGTATGGAAGGGGTTTAGCTACAAAGTGTACAAAATCAAGAGAGGCTTTTTGATCAGTGAAGAAGTCTTGGGGTTACAGAAGAATTTTGCTTTGTAAGAGAAAGAACATAATGGGAAGAGGTAGGGTTGAGTTGAAGAGGATTGAGAACAAGATTAACAGGCAAGTGACCTTTGCAAAAAGAAGAAATGGGCTTTTGAAGAAAGCCTACGAGCTTTCCGTTCTTTGCGATGCCGAGGTTGCTCTCATCATCTTCTCCAATAGAGGAAAGCTGTACGAATTTTGCAGTAGTTCAAGGTATCACCAAAACAACCAAACCTTGTACCACGGTACAAATAAATAAAACGAAAATCCCTCCCTTTTACCTTCTCTAATTGATCCATCTCTCTCTTACTGCTTTTCTTGTTTTGAAATTTGACCCTTAGATCTCGAGAGCTTAAAGGTTTGCTTTTTGCTGTTTCCAGCGTCTGTTTTGAGGACCCGAAAAGAAATTTCTTTTTCAAAAAATGAGACCAAGCAAGAAATGAAAAGAAAGACATAGAACAAAAGAGAGATACAAAAGCCGTTTATAACTCTGACGAGGTTTTCCGTTTCGATGAATGTCTAGCAGGTTTTAATGTTAGATCTGCTAATCATAAAGAGAAGCCAGATCAGTGTTCACACACTGTTTTATTGTAACCTAAATTTCTGTCTTCTTTTTTGTTACCAAAACATCTGCCTTTTATCCACTTTTCCTTTTCCTCCATCCTAGTGCGCAATTTTTGGTGTCGAAAAAGTGATCGATCTGATCTTGGCATTTGGATTCTTAAGCAGATGCAGCTCCTACAAATATTTGCAATTTTTTCCAGCAAAAGAACTCGTTTCCAAAACTTAGTTTCAATTCTTTCCCAGCAAAAGCTTTGGCTTTTGTACTGCTTCTCTCTCTCTTAATTTTCACTGTTTTCATTCTTCTCTCGTCTTCTTAAAGTTTCTAGCACAACAATTGTTACCTGAATCAAGAAGCTGCTCTTGCATAGTAATTGCTTTCCTTTATTTTCTTTTTAATTTTTGGTTGATCTAATCATGCTCTGAAAAGTTCTTGCCTCTATAAAGCCCTTAACAATTGATTTGCAAAATAGATGTTTGTTTGGTCAATTTCGTTGGATAATTCTGCAATTCGGAGGCTATCAGTTTCTCCCATACTCAATTATGTAACTTCTTGTCATTTTTAGGGTTTTCGGTCACCTTATCTAAGTCTCTCAAATCCTTCCCTCTCTGACTTAAAATTCTCAACATTTCATTCAAGGTTCAACTTATGCAAACCCAAAAGAAAAAAAAAAAAAAGGATATCCTTAGAAAACCCTTTTTAAAAAATCAATTATGCTGAATGAGACGGCCTGTTTTTCTTCTCTTCAGAGTTCAGGTCAGTATTTTCTGAACATCCAATTTTTCCATTGGATCAAATTGAATCTCTCTGCGGTGCATATATACTTGCATGTCCAAAATACGGTAGAGGAATTGCTGTGTAGTGGATTGGCTGGGAGACATTTTAGGGTTTTGGTCACTCCAAGAAGTTAGGGTTTCCTGCGTCTCTAGTCGACAAATTTGTTCTTTCAGTCAGATCTGACTTAAAGTTGATTATCCCATTGTACGTCTCTAAGAGTGTTTAACCCTAATATCCACAAGATATTGATCGAGTTATTGGATAACAAAAAAGCTTAATCTAAAGCATATATTTAATATTATCTATTCTTCTTTTATTATTATTTCCTTAAGTGTTTGAGTTTTACTTTAAGTAAAAAAAAATTGTGTTTTCAAAAATTTATTATTTTCCAAATGATAATATTTACAATGAAGTATATAATAATTTATTTTTTCAAGATTGGTGGTATAATAATTATATTTAACGAGCTTAATAACTGTTTTCTTTTCTATTTTCCCAAAAAAAGACGTTTTTCTTCAACCAAAAGATTGGTTACTACTGGATTTCAAACAATCCAGTGTAATTAGCATGCCCCTTTTATGATTACACTGCTTCAACTAATCATGTCACAACTTGTAAGAATTTCATGTTATGTTGTTTGTTTCCAATATAATCAGTAGCAGTTTTATATGGAAGTGCTCAAGTTTTATATGATGCTTTCTTGAAATCACTAAACAATTCCAACAGAGGAAGCTCCCTCATAATTTGTAACTAGCTAAAATTTATTTATATTTTCATGTGAAGTAACATAACTTAACAATTAGCTTCTTTTAAGTAGCATGCTCAAAACTCTTGAGAGGTACCAAAAATGCAACTATGGACCACCGGAGACGAATGTGTCTGCAAGAGAGGCCCTGGTAGATTTATACCCTCTTTTTGACTACTCTCTTGAGTTTAATCTTCTGCTGATTGTCTATATATGTGTGTATTTATCCTTTAATCATTTCTATATATAAATGTTTAGAGGAGTCATTGGCTAAGAAGTCTGATAATGGTAATCATCAAAATATCGATGTATTTGTTCTTTCTCAATTTAGTGAAATTTAAGAAAATAATTGGACTATTTTATTGAATATGTTTTTAAGACTCAATTGAATAACCCCATTAAGGCTTATGTTAAATTCTTAGGGATATAAAGGAAACCAAATAGTTTTTATGAAGTTATTTATTTTTGTGAAAAGCATATATAGGAACATGGCATGTGTCAGGTATTCCCATGCTTTAGTGGATGACTGCATGTTGTTGATGTGAATGTAGCAGGAGTTAAGTAGTCAGCATGAATATCTGAAACTGAAATCACGATATGAAGCCCTGCAAAGAACCCAAAGGTAAACTAGCAGAATCCTTTCCCTCATTCTTTTTAGAGCGTGATCCTCGTCAAGCAATATTTCTTTAATGAATATTGTTAAATAAATGCTACTACTCTTAGGAATCTTCTGGGAGAAGATCTTGGCCCTCTGAGCAGCAAAGAGCTTGAATCACTTGAAAGACAGCTTGATTCCTCGTTGAAACAGATCAGATCAACGCGGGTACTTCCTCAAACCTTATTTTGTGCTGAGAATTTTCAGAAGACACTGATTAGTTGGACACTACTCCACCCTTTTTGGACACATTTATGTGCCAAATTGAGCACAGACCATGCCAATAAAGCATTTTATGATATTCGAGCATTAGAAAGAAAAACTTATAGTTTCTCCTTTGCATGAGAATCAATGAAGAAACAATGATAGTACCACAAAACAAAAACTTTTTTAACTGTAATTTGGCCCTCTTGGTTCTTTTTCTATCGACTATAAGGTTTCCTCCTCTTATGTGAGATATTTGAGAAGCTAAGCTAGAAGGCATGAACATCATGAATCCATTGTTCTGTCTCTTCCCTTGCAGACTCAATTCATGCTGGACCAGCTCACTAATCTGCAACGGAAGGTAATGATGATATCTCCTGTAACTTCCCTTTTATCTTATTTGATATTCCTCGACTTCTTAATTGTTTAAAATCTACAACGTATCTTCACGTGCAGGAACATTTGCTGAATGAAGCAAATAAAACCCTGAAACAACGGGTAAGTTGATTGCAGAAATACCTATGAACGAAATGAAGTGACTTTAGTACCTTTGGATTTGCATATATGGTGGCTTTCTACAAGATAACAGGAACATGAGAGTATTTGTTGCTTTCGGTGCAGTTGATGGAAGGATACCAAATAAGTGCACTCCAGCTGAATCCAAGTGAAGGAGACGAAGGTTATGGCCGTCCACCAGGTCAACATCAGGGAGATGGTTTTTTCCATCCATTGGACTGGGAACCCACATTACAAATTGGGTATGTATAATCTATTAATCCCATACATCTTGCGAATGATTCAGACCTTTTTCTCTTTTGTAGGAAAGTTAAAAAGTAATTTTACTTTGACTAATTGCAGGTATCAGCCTGCTGATCCAATATCGGTAGTCACAGCTGAACAGAGTTTGAATAATTACATGGACGGATGGTTGCCATGACGACGGATGGTTACCATGACGACGAAGACGGCGATCATAATAATAATAATCAAGAGCTAGTTAGCTTCATGCATGTTGGTATGATAGGAATTAATCACCAAACTAATCTCTTGAATGCCACTCCCCGAAACAAAACTGGGTGTGGT
This sequence comes from Erythroxylum flavicans, assembly GCA_027576715.1. Classification (NCBI taxonomy): domain Eukaryota; kingdom Viridiplantae; phylum Streptophyta; class Magnoliopsida; order Malpighiales; family Erythroxylaceae; genus Erythroxylum; species Erythroxylum flavicans. Next base: position 11,114 of record JANZXP010107424.1, read on the forward strand.
GACATGTTTCCCTATGTGTTATTATTTCCAACTAGTAACAATGAACGTCGTGTTATATATGTGTTCGTGGGTGGGAGCGCTGCGTTTCTTTTTTCAGATGTCGTGCAGCGTTTGGAAATAAGTGTAAACTCTGCATCTAATTTTTTGGATCATTCAAAATACTACATTTCATCAAGCCTGCATAGATTTGAAATAACACACATGCCTGTATGTAAATGAGCCTGTATGTAGTCCCATGTTAAAACACAAACTACTGACTCCGGGTATGGCCCATGTACTGTTGTGAACAAAAGCACTTACCTCATGTAGACGTAACTATTGTCCAATTTATGTAGTAACCTTCTTCGAACGAAAATTCATTGCAACTTGCTAATTATAGGAAATTTTATTTTTGTGACATTTTCGAGGCTACATCTGAACTCCTATGTTTATAATATCTTGGAGGCAAAATGTGAATTGGCCGGAAACTAGCAAAATAGAGAGAACACAGCAAAAAATAGAGAACAAAGAGGAAAGAAGAGTAAATTTTCAGTGGGCATGCATGTGTAAAAGCAATGTTTCGGTGGCCATGTGCAAGAGTAAAGTTCTAATGGACGTGTGCTATGGTAAAATTTCAACAGACATCTTAAAACTTTCTAAATGTAGCCCATTTGCTATATTCGTATTCGAGAATCAATAAATTTGAATCCGCATTGTTTACAAAATTCTAGTGTGCATGTTGAAGCTCTCTGATAAGCTTTGAAAGTTGCAGAGAGTGATCAAGAAGGATCCGCATTATGCGAACTAAGTGGGACAACAAAATTATGAGTCATGCAAGCTATAATGAGATACTTGTTATGATTCTTTTTACTAGCTTCTTTTATTGTAGGAATAAGTTAAATAGTTGCTGCAAATAATATGAGAGTAGTATTAGTAGTGTGATAGGTGTCTATTCTGGATAACATGAGTCTTATGAGTTGTTGTAGGTTAGGAAAGTTTCTTATGTTTGTATATTTAAATTCAAGCATTTTGCAATAAAAGCAAACATGTACTTTGAATTACAAATTTCTGTCATCTAATTCTCGCCCTAAGTAGAATCACCTGAAAAAATTATTAGCAATTTGGATTGGGACTTATCACTCTCCAAGCTTTAGTGGGCATTATGAAACTCTCGAAGCTCCAGTGGATGTCTTGAAGCTCTTTAAAGCACTAAACAAAATCCAAAATAAAAATTACATGTCAAGTCGTTTTTAATGATTTCGGGCTCAGCCCGCCTCTTTTACCCCCAAAAAAAACTTAGATGTGCAATACATGTTCATTTTCTCTATATATTGATTGTCCCTAATAATACGTGGAAATAAGTATGGTAAAAATCAAACTATAATGCTAAATTTTCCAAAAGAACAAGCAACATATGGGCAATGAAAATTATATTGAACTAATATCCTAGTGTTTATGGACAATAGACCATACCGTAATAGTATGTTCCCATTAAATAGCAATATATTAAAGTTGTCAATTACTTAATAATCTGTCATCTAATAATTTTCAATTAGAAGGGCTAGAAATTGTTCTAGTAATTTGTATTCTTAATTTTATCTATTCATTTCTTCAAATTTGTTAGGTTGTATATTATTTTACTTAAATTGCATTTGAGTAGTATAGAATGAGAATTAAATTTATTTTGCTGATTATTTGTTAAACTATCAATAGAATTAGAACTCTAATTTCTAACCTAATCTAAAGGAATTGTTCCCCCCACCCTTTTTTTTTTCTTACATTTATACAATTTTTGGGGTGTCTACAAAGATTACAATTTACAACAACTCCTTCAAAATGAAAGCAATGGTATGCTCACAAATACAATTAGCTCATCCAATCACATCCTTTTGTATTAAATGAATTCTATGATGATGATGCTTGATATTTATCAGTCATTACATACACTATTTAATTTCTACATAAAATTCAGAGAACATTGTAAATAGATATTGTAACAATAAATTATGCGATGGAATAACTTTTTCTCCTAATCTTTAACTATGAGTTTCAAGTTACGTGAAAACCAAATTTGTGGTCATCTTATTGCATTGCCATTGAGAAGCCAGTAATAACCACAAGTATTATTAACTCCTTGTCTCTAGCATGATCAAGGAACCTTTTATTCTTATTTACATTAAATTATGCTTTAGATGCCCTTGCATTATACTATGATGAAAACACATTTTGTATGGAAACTTACATATTTAAAATGTTTGTCTATTGTTTTTATGCCTAAAGTGAGTAGTTGATGCAGTCTCATATCAAATTAAGCAAAGATTATGCTATCCCATTGGATCTCTTCATAAAAGTGGACACTGGCATTTATTGTAAAATGAAGTTTGCTTTTTGTATAATAGTATCATTTTTTGTATCATATTGTATTATTTATATTTTATTTATACGTATTTATTTTTATGTTTATCTTTTATGTCTTTTATATTTTATTTTATTTTTATTTTAATATGTATATGCATTATATAATATTCATGCAGTTCTACCAGAACCAGCCTCTAGACCGGTTAAGGATAAAACTGTGTACTACTAGACTTTCTCGGCCTCCGCACATCAATGAAACTTTCAATATTTGTTATTTTTAAGTATAATTTTTTGCATAAAATAGTATTTTAGGTTGAAGTAATTTTTTTTATAATATAGTAGTATATTCTATAAAATGTAGTGACAACTTTTGTACAATGTGTAAGGTATAGTTTGCACAGAGTTGCATAATCTTTTGTATCTATTTGAATGACATGAATAACCTAGTGTATAATGGTACTTGTTATAATGTGAAGTAGTAGTTTCTATAGTGTGAAATGGTATGTTTTGTTTATTGTATTTTTGTATAATTAATGTATTTTTGTATAATATGATAGTATTTTATATTTAATATAGTGGCATATTTTGTAAAATGTGTAAGTATATATTTTATAGTATGTGAAGAGTACTTTATATGTAGTTGTATAAAATTTGTATTTATTTGAATGGCATTGATAACCTATTATAGAATTGCATTTATTATAGTGAGAAGTGATTTTTTAGGGTTAGTTACTAAAAAGATCTTAAACTTTACACAATTTTGCAATTATAACCCAAAATTTAAAAAGTAGCAATTGAATAGCTGAACTTTCAATTTTTCTCAAATATAGTCTAACGTTAGTGTCTTCGTTAACAAAACTGATGTGGCAAGCCATATTATTATGTTATAGTAAATGTAGGATGTCATGTATCATGTTAAATCTACATCAGATTTTAATAAAATAAAATTAAACAAAAAACCCTAACTTACCCTTCTCCCCTCTTCTTCCATCCATTTAAAACCCTAAGTTAATTTATTTTGATGGTGGTTAAAGTCCCTCTTCTTCTTCAGTCACCCACCCCAAGCACAGTCCCAATTTTTTTCATTTTAAAATTGTCCATTTTCTTTTCTCTTACTAACTTACTTTCTCTCTCTAAAAATTTCTCAACCATAAAATAAAAAACATAAACTTTTATCAGAAAAGAGAAGAACAAAAGACAAAAAGAACATAGACTATTGTCTCGCCTTGATTTGTAAGGTTTATATACGTTTTTGTATAGAGATTAGTATTTGGTTTAGATGATTTATTTCTCTTGTCCATTTACTCCATTCCTTCGTATGCCTAATCCCCTCAAAGTGAATTAATAACAATTAATTTAATTTAATTATAATTTGATGTGGTAATTGACTTACACCTAGAATCCCACGTGTGACTTATTATAGCTGATGTGGCTTTCCACGTCATTTATGTTAACAGAGACACTAATGTCGAGTTATATTTGAGAAAAATTAAAAGTTCAGGTATTTAATTGCCATTTTTTAAAGTTTGGACTATAATTGCAAAATTGAGTGAAGTTTGAGATTTTTTGGGTAATTAACCCTTTTTTATAATGTTAATGGTATTCTTTTGTATAAGTTTGTGGTATTGTTTTGTATAATATAGTATTATTTTTACAATATAGTAGTATTTTTTTAATATAATGATATATTTTAAGTAATGTATGATGTATATATTTTATAATATTTGAGGTATAATTTGCATAGAGTTGTATAAATTTGTGTATGTGTTTTTAGATGACATGGATAACCTAGTTTGGAGTGGTATTTATTATACTGTGAAGTGATATTTTTTTATAGTGTGAAATAGTGTTATATATATATAGTTATGATTTTTGTATAATATAGTGTTATTTTTAAATAAAGTGGTGATATGATTTATTTAGTATAGTTGGATATTTTGTATAATATGTGAGGTATAGTTTGTGAGGAATTGTTAAATTTTTACATATGCTTGAATGACTTCGATGGCCCAGTGTCAAGTTGTATTTACCGTAATATTAAGTGATATTTTTGTAGTTTGAAGTGGTATTTTTTGTATAATATAGTTACTTTTTGTTTTGATATAGTGATATATTTTGTATAATGTATGTTGCATATTTTGTACAATAATTTTTGTGAAGTTCTATAAATTTTCACGTGTTTAAAAGACATGGATAACCTAGAGTGAGATGAGTTTTATCTTAGTGTGAAGTGGTATTTTTTAATATAAGGTAATGGTATGCTTTATATTATTTAATAGTAACTTTTTACAATATAACGGTATTTTTATTTTATGCTGTGCTACATTTTATATAACGAGTGATGTATAATTTGTTTTCTATGAATTGCAATTTTCTTGGAGTTGTATAATCTTTTACTTTTATGTGATTGGCATAGATAAAATAATGTATAATGGTATTTAATTTAGTGTAAAGTAGTATTTTATAATATATTAATATATTTTGCATAATATTATGGTATTTTTGTAACTATAGTGATATCTTTTATATAATATAGTGATAGTTTTGTATAATATAGTGATATTTTTATATAATATGGTGATATCTCTTGCTTAATGTATTGTGTCATAAAGATGAGTAATAAATTACAAAACTAAAAGAGTTCATTAAATGTGTTAACTCCAAACATTAAGATGAAGTTAGTAAAGGAAATGAAAATGACGTTTAAAAACTCGTAAATGATATGTAATTTGTATTAAAATTATGCAAGGACTATGGATTTATGGACGCTAAAAGACAAGGAAGGAAAATGAGAAAAGAGAGTTTAAGAGTAGAATCTTTGTATGTCATTGGGGATGCTTACACAAATCATAAATGATGAATAAAATGCAACTAAGAGCAAGTGCAAGAATTGGTTGTAATGCTCGAGTATATTGACATATATTTGAAGGTATTTGAACTATAACAATGTTTGAATATGAGCACAACCATGGTATAATCCAAAGTAATGCATACTTCATGAGGTAATGTTGTGTTATGTATAGTCAAGTTAGACGTAGATGATAGTTATGAAATTAAGTTGATCCAATATACATATTATGTTGTTACTAGGGTGAGGATATAAAAACATGACATATTTATGAAAGGCTTGTCTTAATCTTATAGATATGATGATAAGAGTGAGATTGGAATAAGGATGTGCAAAAGTAATGCATAAGGTGTTCACTAGAATAAAAGAAAATGATAGCATATTTTTCTTATTAATTATGATAAGTAAGGAACTTTAAGGAATATATTTTTAAAATTTAAGTTCATGACACTAAAAATTTTGTGGTGAAATAGAATAAAATAATTGTCGACTTTAACTTAGGGAATAAGTCAAAATTTTAGTCTTTATTCAATTAGCATATGAAATCGGCTCCAATATATGTTAGGGATCAACTTTATGTTATAATGTCATCCACATAAAGAAGTGAGGATATGAATGCTTACTTTGATGGCTATATGCTTGTCATAGCTTTTTTAGACAATTTATTGAGTAGTATAAGATAATATAAAGGAAAACGATTGAGCATGAAATGAAGTTTGATTACTTTTCATTAGGGAGCCATGTACCCTTAGTTACATGATTAAATGTTGAGAAGGAAATTTAAAAGGCATACACCAATAGGTTTTTTAACCTTGTAAGAAGAACTGATTAGCACCATATATTATAAGGTGAGTAGAATATGGAACAATGGGAATAATAAGTTATATTAGGTTAAAGAGAAGAGTGAAAGGTGCACTTTTATTAGGGTGTATATAGTTACATTGACTAACTCATTATTACAAGTAAAGTGTAGCTACATGTTGCCTAACTTTAATGAAATTATATGTCAACTTCGGTTTAACTTTTTAATAAGGTTTAAATTGAAAATTTCTTTCAAGAAAATTTATTTCTTAGAAGGTGGTGCAAGGATTTGGTAAGCATACAAAGATAAGAGTTAGTAACATTCAAAAGGATGATGATATTTGTTTCAATTAATCATGGATATTAGAATAACATTTTTATAAGATCTTTAACTATGTAATAGAGAGCCAATAAAATTTTGGTGACTTGTGTAACATATTAGATAAAGTCAATAAACACTTGCATGGTGCTATTAGAATTTACTTAGAGGAGTTGGTAATGGTTGTAATAAAAACTAAGGTGATATAAATTTGTTGTATGTATATAGTAGCCATGTAAAACCCTATCCAATAAAATTCAACTTGAAAAAGTAATAAAAACTAAAGTGGTACAAATTTGGTGTGTGGATATAGTAGCCATGTAAAATTATGTCCAATAGACTTTAACCTGAAAGAACCAGTTTTTTTCAAAGCTAAGTAAGAGACCAAGAATAGAAAGTGTGCAATCTTAAGAGGAGGAGGTTCATAGGAAGAAGCATAAAGAAAGAAAGAAAATATAATTGACTATATTATTTTCACATAAAAATCCTATTAATTTAATTTTCTACATAGTATTTGATAAGTTCTTAATTGATTATGTCCTAATGCTTAGTGATTAATGTTCTGTTGCATCTAAGATACTCATGTTTGTTTATATTTTAGCTTGGTACAAGTTTAAGGAAACAGAATCAAAATGAGTTAAATTCACATCCTTGATGCAGTTATATTGATGTTCAATCTTATTTGCCTTTATGGTGTGAAAGGAGATAAGTTAGGGTAAAAATAGGACAAAGAATGAAAGAATTGGAGTTCCTGTAGAGTTACACGCCTGTAAGGAAACGTATACACTTGTGTATATAACTTACACGACCGTGTAAGTTACTAAAAACATGTGTGAACTTAAAGACACTATTTCAACCATATGGAAAGATACATGCCATTTTAAGTGAGTTACATAGTCATGTCCTTTACTCCTGCATCTAGCTGTAAATATGTATCTTTGTGATTTTTAGAAAATTATTATACATAGTCACTTATACAGCCATGTAGCTGATCATGTATAATCATAAAACCCTAACTATAAAGTATAAAAAGAAATTAAAAGGCAAATTAAAGAGGATATAAAGCAGAGACACCAAAGGACCCAGATTCCTCACTTTAGACATGCGCTTTAAAGAGCTATTAACAACTTATCTTCTTTCTTCTAGTTTAAAATGGATATCAAGACTTGTCAACATGTTTTTGCATTGAACATTCCTAATGATGTTGTTCCTCTCTCTCTTTTGGAATTGATTATATTATTTTGAGTTTAAAGTTTAAGATTAATGTATGAATGATTTATATATGGCCTGCTAGATCATTTATATATGAATTTATTACCATAATTGTGATTTCAATTTATATTTATTGTTAATCTGGTTCAATTGTTTTAAACTAATTATTGGGCATCATTAGGGATAATATGTAACACCCCATCACCCTAGGGTACGCACCGGGACGTCCGTAGGTCATTCCGATACATATCCTATGATAAGGGAGCGCTACGTGCAATCACTACAATACTCCATATGGCATCAT
>JANZXP010107473.1:0-18926 GCA_027576715.1 Erythroxylum flavicans
TTTAGTCAAATATAATGTAATTTAATTAAATAATAATAATAATTTAATTAATTATATTGTAATTAATTAATTAATTATAATATTTTAATTAATTAATAATTATATTTTAATTAAATATAATGTAATGTAATGTAATTAAATAATCATAATAATTTAATTAATTATATTGTAATTAATTAATTAATTAAAATATTTAATTAATTAATTAATTACAATATTTTAGATAATGAATAATAATATTTTAATTAATGAATAGTTATATTTTAATTAGTTATATTTTAATTAATGAATAATAATTTTTTAATTAAATATAATGTAATAAATTAAGTAACAATAATAATTTAATTAATTATATTGTAATTATTTCATCATAATTAAAATATTACAAATACATTTAAAATAACTATTGATACAATTATAAAATAATCAATGAATTACATATTTCCAATCATATCTGCAGGGGTATTTCGTCATTGATATTGTTTTTATGTTCTGTCCACTGCAACCAAATACATTTCTGTCCTTGAGACGGAGACATTTTTTTTCTGTTTTGTCCATCACAACTAAATACTTCATTGTCTCTAATTTTTGTTCTATTCTGTCTCCAAATTTTCATCTCGTTCTGTCTCTGCATATTGGAAACAGTAACTAAACATAACGTTAGGTTATTTGTCCATATAGTGGACTTTTAAATTTCAGGATCTAATAAAAGACCTAGTAAAGCGTATTAATAAATTACTTGAAATACTTTTTAAACTTTATGCAATAATCACATTTTTGACTTAATATTTTAATTAATGAATAGTTATATTTTAATTAGTTATATTTTAATTAACAAATAATAATATTTTAATTAAATATAATGTAATAAATTAAGTAATAATAATACTTTAATTAATTATATTGTAATTATTTCATCATAATTAAAATATTACAAATACATTTAAAATAAATATTGATACAATTATAAAATAATCAATGAATTACATATTTCCAATCATATTATACTACAAGGGTATTTTCGTCATTGATACTGTTTTTATGTTCTGTCCAGTGTAACCAAACACATTTCTGTCCTTGAGACGGAGACAGTTTTTTCTGTTTTGTCCATCACAACCAAACACCTCACTGTCTCCAATTTTTGTTCTATTCTGTCTTCAAATTTTCATCTCGTTCCGTCTCTGCATATTGGAGATAGTAACCAAACACAGCGTTAGGTTATTTGTCCATATAGTGGGCTTTTAAACTTCAGGACCTAATAAAAGACCTCGTAAAGCATATTAATAAATTACTTGAAATACTTTTTAAACTTTATGCAATAATCACATTTGTGACTTACTATCTTCTGCTTTTGAAATATTTTACTTCTTTTGCTTCCCTGGGGAATTATACTAATGGTGCTTTACATTATTTATAACTTTGTGTAACTAAGCACCAGTATATCTAGGTTGAAGATTAAGATGATATGTACAAATGAATGATGGTCTATTATTATTTAACAATGATGTACTAGTCAATGAATGTATGATGGTCTAGTTGAATTCAACTAGGTTCTATGCAATAAAAAATTTTCCATTGTAATGTTTATGCTGGTTAGAAATGGTGTTCCAATTCTTTGCACACTACTTATGTGTTTATAATATGATTATAAACATGATTAATTTGCATTATTTTCTTATTCTTTTATACCATAATGATGATAAACAATTAGTCATATCATTGCCACCAATATCAATCAATGTGAACTATTAAAGAAACTCATACAACATTTGCATAATTACATAAGTTGAATTTGCATATATTTGGTATTACAATTATATGATGTGAGAATTGTTTTTATTTTAGGATTTGTTTGAGGAATGGCAAGTACTTCAGATATGACAATTAGTTTTGAGTGCTTCTATAGAGGATGCTTCAAATTTAAACTAGAAATGGTATATGAAGGTGGAAGGAAGGATTACTTTGGTTGTAAGGTAGATGAGATTACATTTGATGATTTTATGCTTAATACTAAGAGGTTAACGTATGTAGAGGCATGAGATTTACCTATAAATTCCCACATGAGTCCTTTGAAGATGGTTTAAGGCCACTACCTAGTGATAATGATACAAGGAGATTGATAAATGCAATTGAAATGAGAAAAATGAAGATAGTAAAAGTGTTTATGGATAGGAAGAAGCACCCCAAGTTAAGTAAACTTATTAACCCTGAGGTTGATATTCCAATTGAGGTAAGTGTTAATGATGATAAGGAGGCATGTTTACCAACACCCACATATACATTGATTCTACCACCCACAAATGCACCTTTAATTCCACCCATCTAGCAACATCTAAAGTTTTTTCTTGAAAAAGGAAAAGGAATGAATTAATAAATAATGGAAATTACATCCCTAAAAGGAAGTTCATGGGATAAACCATCAACAACAAAGATAGCACATTGAAAATACCTACAAAATTATATTTGGTAAGTAGTACACGGATTAGCAGTTCAAAGAAAGGAGTAAAGAGGAACTACAATTAGTTGCAAGGTTCCTCAATAAAATAATTTCTCGAATCCCATTGATAATCTCATTGATAAGTGCATCTATGGTTTTGCATTTGGATTCAAAACTTCTTACATTCCTTTCTTTCCAAATTGTTTGCACATATAGTCCCATGGCCAGTAAGTAGACAATTATGTCAACCGTAGGAAAAGCTTGAGTAGCTAACCAATGAATAATGATGGAGAAAGAATTATCAAAACCAGTCCATAAGCATTTTAGTTTCACCTGTTCCTAAATGCATATCGAAACTGAAAACATGAAGAATAGATTATATTTAGTTTCATCATGTGTAGAACATAGAGCACAACTTCTACTTATGTCAAGGTAAGAAAGTTTATCTGCGGTATTAAGCTGATTCCTAATAATAAGCCATAGGAGAAATGATACCTTGTGGGGAAGAACTTTGTGCCAAATGATTATACTCCAGCTAACTTTTGGATTCCTCAATCTGAGCATATCCATAGTAGTCTTATTTGATAGTTTGAAAGTTGGAAGATTCTTCCACTAAATGTATCCTCTCGGGATGAATTTGGAGAATATTGTGGTTGTAGCAGACTAAACTGAGCAGGAAACCTCCAGGAGTTACCATCAATGAATATACTAAGCTTAGTATGTAGAGGGAAGAGAGGGATCATTGATGGGGTTAGATGGTGGATAAAAGGGCCTTGGCCTAACCAATTGTCAAACCATAAGGTGGTAAGTAACCCATTGCCAACTTTGACTTGATATCATCTTGAACTAAGTTCCTCAATTGCAATAACTGGTTCGAGAAGTAAGAGTTAGAAGGAATCTTACTCATGCATCTACCTTTGAGAAAGTAAGAATGGATCCTCCTAATCCATAGAGATTTTTTGTCTTCCAGTATCTACCATAATCTCTTAAGGATGAGGGTTTGATTAGAGAGTTTAACTGAGCTAATGTTAAGCCCCCCTTCATCCTTGGGGTAACATATATTTGTCCAATTAACCTTGGTTGTCCCTTTATTTCCATTCAAATGATTCCATAGGAAATTCTTGAATAATTTTTCCACAGTCTTGATTACACCCTTGGATAAGAAGGTATGTGAACTCCAATAGATGTGTATTGAATTAAGCACTGATATGATATGTTGTATCTTCCCCGTATAGGATAAGAAATTGTTCACCCATGAATTAATCTGTTTCTGGATTCTTTCTATGAGTGCAATGCATTCAAGATAGTTTAACCTGTTGGTGGAATTGGAAGCCCCAAATAAAGCAACGATGGAGTCTTACATACCTATAAAGGAAACAATTCTTAATTCAATAGAGAAAGCAGCTTTAGAGATGATAAACTGGATTTTATTGAAATTGACCTATAATCTAGATAAGCTTTTGAATCTATCCAGAAACTTCATAAAGGTTTGTGTTGACTCAGGCTTAGCACTACAAAAAACAAGATGATCATCTACAAAAGATAGATTGGTTAGTCTAATTTTCTTGCATCTTGCTTGGAATTTGAATTTGGGATTAACCCCCACTTCAAGCTTAATGATGGAATTCAAAATTTTCATATAAAGTATGAACAAGTAAGGGGAGAGATGGTCTCCCTGCCTAAGTCCTTTAGCTGTCGATAAGGAAGAAGATGGCTTCTGATTGATTAATATTGAAAAGCTAGCAGCTGAAATGAATTTTTTCAGCCACTTAATGAATATTTTTGGAAATTCATAGGCCTCCAATACCTTCTAAAGAAAACTCCAACTCATACTATCAAAAGCCTTGAAGAAATCAACTTTGATAGTACAATTAGCAAATGCATTGGATCTTGAATAGCCCTTTAACAGTTTTTGAACAATGAGAATATTGCACCAATTTGTCTATTACATATGAAGGCATTTTGGTTGTCATTAATAAGAGGAATGAGTACCTTTTTCAATCGAGTAACAAGAATATATGATTTTGTATACAAAATAGGTGTAAGTAATGGGTCTGAACTCACTGAAAAAGGAGGGGCAAGTACCTTTGGGAATTAAACATAGGAAAGTTCTATTAATCTCTTTCAAAAGCTTGCCATTGGTGAAAAATTCATAAACAACCTGTTTGAAATAAGTCCCTAGATTTTTGAAAAAATAAATCATTTAGCCCATCTGGTATAGGAGCTTTCATACCATCCATCTTGAATACAACATCCTCAATTTCCTTGTCTTTAATCGATTTAGTAAGGAATATACTATCCGCTGGATGATTTTCTTTGGGATGATACTTGTAAGATTAGTATAAAGGCTAGATTCTAAAGTGCCAAGCAAACAAGAAAAGTACCTTATAGCTTCCATTTGGATATCATTATGGTTTTGTAGCTGCACTCCCATATGATTAGTAATTGAGCCAATCCTATTTTGTTTCTTCTAGCTAGGATGGTGTTGAAAAAGAATTTAGTGCATTTGTTACCCTCTTTGAGCCAATTAACTTTTGCTCTTTGCTGAAGGAGGGAGGTTTAGGTGCTAACTGCCTGTATGTATTAGGATAGAGTTAGTTTTTCCTTTGAAAGTAGAGTAGGATCTTGTGGAGATATTGCATAAAGTTTCTCAATATTATCTAGCTCATGCCTGGATTTCATTTGAGCCTGTCCAGTACTTATACCATTTGAAAAATTAAGAAGCTTCAGCTCTTTTTTAATACTCTTTAACTTTTGAACACAAACAAATTGATTAGTACCCTTATGAATACCATCAGCTCCTTTTCTATCAGCATCTAAGAAACCAGGATCATTAACCAAAAAGTTATTGAATCTGAAAGGGAAAAACTTGGTAGGCTTTTAAATTAACTCTTCAGTGATGATAGGAGTGTGATCCAAGAATAATGGATTTCTGAAGTTGGCAATGCTATTAGGGAAATGAGATAACCAATTAGAATTCATAAGTGCACACTTTAATTTCTTCCTTATAATCCAAAAAGAGTTTTGTTTGTTGGACCAGGAGAATTGATGTCCAATTTGTTTTAGATTAGTTGCTACCAGCTTTCCAACAAATTCTTGGAAATCATCCAAGAAGTTTCTAAGGTTGCAATTACCTTGAGCTTCAGACCTGTGCAAGATAGAATTGAAATCACCACATAACATCCATGGCTTATCAATGTTACTGCTGAATTGGATCAAATTGCTCCCTAAATCCCTCCTTTGAAACCTAAAATCGCTAGCATAGACAAAGGAGATAAATATAATTGTTTTCTCCTACAAAAAATGTAGTTGAGTATGCACTACTTGATCTGTTGTATTAAGGACATCCACTCGAGTAGCTTCCTCTCTATAACACATGATGATTCTTCCATAGTGATGATGAGAATGATTAGAGAGCATTTTCCATTGAGGCCCCTAAAGATTGAGCTTGCAAAAATTTTTAGCCTTTATTTTTGTTTCAAGTAATCCTACAAATAGAGGCTTTTTCCTTAGGACAAAATCCATTAAAGCAGTTTACTTAATAGGTCAATTTAATCCATATACATTCCAAACTAAAATGGAAATATCAATACTTACTTTTGGAGCCTTTACCCTTGCTCTGTTAGGATCTTCTTCTTTCCATCGTAATGAAATGATCTTTGTTTTCTTCATGATTTGGTTTTACACTTGTCGGTTTTGTGAGCTGTGGAGGAGGAGTGATGTCACCATATGGGACAACATTGTTGGTTTGACTTATGGAAACAAGATTTTGTTTAACCATATGAGTTTCGAGGGCTGTCATAGGTGACATGATTGCTGAAAAACTCTCCACATCAGTAAAAACATTGTCTTTAGAAACCATTAGCAGAATGTGAATCTCTCTTTTCTTTATCAGTGTATTATGCTTATTGCTCTCCATAGACTAGTCAAGAATCATTTCCTGAATGAATTGAGGCTTGGAATTGGAATATTTGATAGGATTAAGACCATTATTGGTAGGTATATGATCAGTTATCTTTAGAGGGCTTCATTATGCAAAATTATTGTAATAAATGTAGATATATCATCATTATTCTCCAAACACATCAACTCTTGATAAGTTCCAATTTTAAATAGACAGACTGTTGCTTTCCAAACTTTACCTTGTGATCTTGTAAGGGGAGTCCATTGATAGGAGATTGCAATACTATCTTCATAAAGCTTGTTCCCTTCACCTAGCCTCGTGATAGGAACTTCGGTGGGTAGCTTTTTGTACATTTCCACACAAACATTTATACGGGCATACCCAATTCTTCTCTTCTCAACGGTGTTTTTGTCCATACAAAGGGGCTTTCAAAGGAAGCTAGCTAAGGCACTAAGGCTTTGTGTAGTCCAATACTCAAGGGGGATTCCATTGAAGTTAATCCAAAAAGGAAAGCTTTGGATTTTAATTATTTCCAAGTTTAAACTTAGCTGCTAAGCTTGTAAGAAAAGTGGTTGGTTCCTTATATGCTAAGGGCATTCTTCAAAAACCTTATTAGCCACTGAAGTAGAGGTGAAAGTGAAGAGTATGAGGTTATCTTCAGATAAGAGAACATCCACCATTCCTTTACTCTTCCAATTCTAAATAGCCCATTAATTAATGATTGAAAATGGAGGTCATTGGTCAAACAAGAAGCTAACAAGTGTGGCTTACTAATATTTCTAGCTCCGGGCATACCACAAGTTTCCCTTCTATCTCCTTCAGTGGTGTAAAAGTCAAGTTATATTCATGTTGATCACCAATGACCTGCTTCCAACTTTTTTGGACAACTTTTGGTTGATTTTGTATGCAAGTTTCAGGAATGGGAATGGAAAAGTAAGGGGCTGAGATAACATTGGATGGAAAAGGTGGAAATTCACCTTTGTCAATTGTCGAAGGAACATTCA
The DNA here is from genome assembly GCA_027576715.1 of Erythroxylum flavicans. Lineage (NCBI taxonomy): Eukaryota > Viridiplantae > Streptophyta > Magnoliopsida > Malpighiales > Erythroxylaceae > Erythroxylum > Erythroxylum flavicans. The sequence continues at coordinate 7,346 of JANZXP010107473.1, forward strand.
TTGAAATGGACAAGAGCTAAGAGAGAAAAGGAGCAACTTTGGCAATTAAGTTAGTCTGAAAAGTATGTGATAGATTTAGTGACAGAAATTTGTATTTCTGTCGATAAATTTAATGACGGAATCTTATATTTCCGTTGGTATAAGAATATTCTATTGCTAATTTGTCCACAGAATCACAATATTCCATTAGTGAATTTATCGACAGTAAGTTGTAAGTCTGTCGCTAAATTTACCAACAGACCTACAACATTCCATCGCTAAATTTACCTACTGAAAATATTATTTGTCCCTAAACATTTACCGACGGAATATATTATTCCGTCAGGAACTTAGCGATAAAGTGATATAATGTATTTTGTTGGTAACTTACCAAAGGAATATAAAACTTCGTCGCTAATTAGCGACAAATTATTGTTTTTTTGTTTGGAAATTTAATTATGATAAATTTTAGTTGTCATTTCTCACTTTCTACCTGAGTTTTTTATTGATAATTTTATGTTTTTTTGTACATTTAATTTTTGTAAATAATATATAACATAGATTGATAAATGTAAAATAAATATTATCCTGAAAGGTATAATAAAAAATTATAATGTACTCATATAAGTATCTTGAAAATAACTGTAAATTAAGAATTTATATAAAAAACATAAGAGTAGCAGACCATCAAATACATTCACTTATCCAGAAGCTATGCAAGTGGCGAAAGTGGATGCTTTGACTAATGTGACGAGGTCCTGTCCTTACCCTTCAATTCATCTAAATTATTACAGAGTTGGGTTATGCACTCCATCAGCCTCTCTACTGTGCTCTAAAGCTTAAGGACTCTCTCATTTGATGCAAACCGCTTACTAGATCTAGTTGTACTAGATGTAGAGGATTATGAATAATATGTGTTTACAAATGAACCTAAGTCGAAAATCCTTCCACGGTGGTCCCTACTACCCACTGCATCAAGATATACCTGACTCTTATCAACAATTTCAGAGTTCTAAGATTGTTGTTCAATGCTTTCTTGTGTTTGATCCTATCATTATAATTGTTTATGTCAATAAGTGATACTTTTTAGGAATTAATATTAACGTATAGATTTTACATACATGAAATTGTCTGCATCAGGTGTTGATGAAAGTCACATCGTCATGCTTCTTGGTGTGGGTGTGCAAAAAGAGATAGTGTGGTGTAGGCTTCCTCTCCATAGATTTTTGTTGCATTAGAATAAATTGTTATAAGTGAACTATAATTACAAAAATTTTGGCAGAATTTCCTCTATTTTATGATATTCTCATTAATGGCACCAGACATTTATAACATTATTATTCTCCATAATGCACATATATTTTCATTTTAAATTTTATACATCAAATTACATTGAAATCAAATTTCGTAGATCAAAGTACAAAAATCAAAATATAAATGTAAAGTTTGGATACTTACAAAGTTGAAGTGCATGCTCCTGGTAGGTCAAAGATCCTCCAGTATGTACAGGTAGACTCTCTCTGTCTAGTCCTCCATGTATGTTGGCAGAATTGCGTTCTGAAATGGATATTGCCTCGAGTGATACCCAATACTACTGCCAATGACTCCATATTTCTTCATATATATATGGTGGTCATACACCATTCTTTTGTATAGAAGCAAGAAAGTCTCTATAACATGTACGAGCTCGCCCCTCCCACACATTATAAATTATAGCATCAAATTTTGGATCAAAAAATTTCTTTCTGAAAAAAAGAAAAAGATACTATAAGTACTTATAAATGAAAATATTTATCTAATTAATGTATAAAATTAGATAAAATAAAAAAATTAAAGAATATATTTTGTGTACCTCAAACTCCTAAAAATAAAAATTCTTTGTCGGCTGAGAGACATTCTTCCATATATAACCTTCAAGATCTATCCTCTCCTTGAACTTGGATGAGATATTTCTTGAGCACGTTCCAGACAGAACCAAGCTAATATATAAGTTATTTTATATCATTTTCAAATTAAAACCTATAACTTCAGTATAAACCTATGATGTTATCTTGTATTACAAAATTTTTAGAATTTTACTTACAAATTGTTGATAATTGTGATATACGTTCTTCCATCAACTCCCTTAGCTCCAGGCTGGAGGTCGCCTCCTTCATTCGTAACATTTAGCCCTGATATCTCTGTCGGTATAGGGGTGGTGGATGGTGTAGCAGGGCTACTAGATGGTATAGCAACAGGTATAGGTGATGATGACTCATATAGACGTGCAGTAGCATCTATAGAATGTGATACTTCACCTGAAAATACACTGGCTTCTCCAAATCGTGGTAATCTCAACCTCGGCCGCATCATATCCTATTTTCTCTTTAGTTGCATATTGTTAACCTGAAATTCACATTTTATTTAATTTTTTATAAATTAAAATCATCATCATCTTCTTTTTTTCGAAGAATTAGAATCAAAATCAGGCTCCTCTTTAGATCTCTCCCCCTCCTTGTCCTCTCCAAATGAAATTTCAACATATTCATTATTTAGATCGTGCAAAGGTTCATTCTCGTCATATGTTGCACCTGCATTTATTTCATAAACATCTTCCTAAATTGCTTCACTTTTAATTCTTTTATTTTATCCTTTTCCATGTAATTCAAAAACACATCTAGGTTTTACTTTGCAAACGGCTAACCAATTTGACTTATCTAGTTATAAGCTGGGAAAAGGAACATAATACATTTGGATCGCTTACATCACTGACATGAAAGGTTCAAATTATCTAAATCTTCTTCGCCAGTTGATTTCAACTAAATTGTATTGGCTGTGCACTTTTGTTCCCACATTAGGAGTTGGATTATACTATTCACACTTAAATATCACATTCCATTTTATTGGCAATGTAGGGTACTTAATTTCAAGTATCTTAATAATGTTAATATAATAATCCATCAATTTTTCCTATATACAAACCCCACTATTTACTGTTGTCATAATATAACTGTGATATTTTGTATGAAAATTTTATCCATTAACAAAATACATTGGATATGATTTAACAATTCACAAAGGTCCTTTCGCAAGATCACATATGAACTTGTTCTCTATTGGATTTTTTTAGGTCTACACAAAAAACAATTTATCATATTAAATAGTATAATGTCATCTAATCACTTTAATTTGATAATTCAACCATTTCAATTATTACAATTGAAAACTTACATTTTTCTCGAACCATCGAGGAAAGTGTCTTTCAACTTCTTTATTGATATCATCCTGTATTGTTTCAGGCATTAGCTTGTATAGCCATTCCTCGTATAATCTAAAAGTATTATTATGTATTTTAGTTATGAACAACAGTAACTTCATAAACTCAAATAATCTATTTCAAAATCAACTTAAACTTACTTCATAAAAGGTTGAACCTCTTGATGATTTAATAAAATGTAATCATGCTCAGCCTCTATTTCTTTTATTGTTAACATTCTTCTTGTTGAACGTCCATATGTTCGTCTTGGATATGTGAAAATTGATAACTTAGCATCAACATCACTCATTTCTCCCCCATCATCATTACGAGGAACTTTTCTTCCTCTTGTGTGCATATATGACTCAAAATAATGTGAATAAAATGTACTTGCTTTCTCCACTAAATAAGCATTACATGTCGAACCTTCTACCTTAGCCTTGTTTTAAAAGTTTTTCTTCAAGTAATGTAAATAACCATATAACAAATAGGTTACAATTCTGTGATTAAAACATGATATAAGTTTTATTTAAATAATAACTATAATTACTCTCAAATGGATACATCTATCGATATTGAACCGAACCAACAAGTTTAGCCTTATGTGCTAAATGTATAGGTAGATGGTCCATCATTCAAAGAAGTTTGGAGGAAAAATCCCTTCCAATTTGCACAAGATAACTAGAATTTCCCTTTCTAGTTTTTCCATTTCAGCTAACTTTTATTTCAGATGATGTTAAGCTTTTGAAAAAGAAACTTAATTTTGTTATAGCTTCTCAAACCTTATTTGGTAGTAACTCTAGAAATGCAATTGGAATTAATCTTTGCATAAACACATGACAATCCTGACTTTTCATCCCAAATAATTTGTATTTCCTCATATCCATACACTTTGCCAAGTTCGAAACATAACCATTGGGAAACTTTAGACTTTTCAACCATTCACACAAAATTTTCTTTTTTTTTTCAAAGTGTAACATGCTTTTATATATTTATTGGTCTGAAGATCTTTATCTAACTCATTCCATCTATAAAAATGTTTTAAATTAGCTCATGATTTTACATTGTCCCTTGTCCTCCCTTTAATGTTCATTATGGTGTTTAACAAATTGTTAAAAATATTTTTTTCAACATATATCACGTCAGATTATGACCTATCAAATTACTTTTCCAATATGGAAAATCCCAACAGATACTTCGTTTTTTCCAACTAAAGCTTTTACTAATGCTTCTATTAACTTCTTCAGCTTTAAGTTTTATAACTTTCAGCAACCCTAATTCATCAATCTCCTGTAATATTTCTTCACAAGCTTTGTACGAGGGAGGAGGTGTTTGTACCATCCTATTCTTATTGAAATTTTGTTTATTGTGTCTAAATGGATGATCTAGAGGAAGAAATTTCATATGATTGTCAAACCAATATGTTTTGCCCCGTTTGGAAGAAAAACACATAAGAATCATTGCTACAGTAAGGACAATTCAATTTCCTTACTGTGCTCCATCCAGACAATATAACATACGCAGGGAAATCACTAATGGTCCACATCAAAGCTACTCTCAACAAAAAATTTTGTTTAAGAGACACATCATATATCTCTACACCAAATTCCCAAAGATGATACAATTCAGTTAGCAATAGTTATAAGAATACATCAATTTTATGTTTTGGATTCGTAGGCCCTGACACAATCACCGTCAAGAACATATATGCCTCATTCATACATATCTGTGGAGGCAAATTATAAGTAGTAATTATGATTGACCATGATGAATACTGTTGGCCGAATTGACCAAAAGGTTGGAACTCATCTGTCGAAAATCCCAACATCACATTTTGACTTTCAACTGCAAACTTAAAATATGTTATTGAAATGTTTCTATACGAGGGCATCCGATGGATGGCTCATTATTCCATCTTCCTATTAATATTCATTATGTCATCTCATGTGAGATGTAGTAAAATCAGAGGCATCTAGCCTTTGAAGTTTCAGAGTTAGCGAGAAATAATACATCTATTTCCAGGGTATTAATTTCTGTTTCACAGAACGTTTTTTAAGTTTGAACCTAGATTGACCACAAAATTTGCAAATTTGTAATTCCACATCATCTCCCTAAAACAACGTACATCCAAATTGCAACAATTAATTTTTTCAACTGACAAACCAAGATCCCTAATAATTTTCTTCAGAATATAGAAATTATCAACCATTGTATGATCAGGAAGCAATGATTCATTATACCAAGCAAGAATTTTATCCAAACTTTGATCAGAAATATCCCTTTAGACTTTATGTTCAATATTCGAGCAATTAAAGATAGTTGAGTCATAGTCTCACAATTTGGCCATAATTCTTGGTCAACTGATTTTAGTAAGGCAAAAAACTTTTTTGAATGTGGGTTTGATTCTTCTTCAAGATTTTCTATATTTGTCTGAAATGTATAACCGGCTGCATCATAAACCATTTAGGTGTAAGGATTTTCAGTTGCACCCACATTATTTGTTATAAATTCAGTCCCCCCTTCAAACCCATCCACATTTATTAACGAGTTTACTTCATTACCCCTTGAGGTGCTACAAATTAATGGCTCCACATGTTGCATAGAAACAAATGGAGATTCACTTCATCAATAAGAAGAGGGCAAATATGTTTGCCTTTTTTACATAGACATATGATCTTTAGACCATCCATATATGCAGGTTGAGAACATGTATAGTGAATAAAAACTTCAACTCCCTCAACAAACTCAGGATTAATTAAACCATTGGATGTTAATCATCTATACATCTAAAATCTATCAACATTACTCATTTCTGCAAAACTGTTATTTAAAAAAAGTTATTTCATAATCAGTATCCTTCATTTCTCCTAAGTTTACAGAACATTTAATCTTTACTTTACAGCACATCCCCTAAGTTTTTACAGGTCTCTAATCATTTCCCCTCCAAATTGAAACCAACCTATCCCACCATATGAGCTCACAATTAGAAAAATCAACATATGCGAGTATCAGTCAAATAAAACAATATGCTAACCTATGTCCTATAAGAAGCGATATTAAAAAGTAAAAAAACTCCTACATATATTAAATCAAACACTACATCAAGCAATCACATTGAATTAAAGCACTATGGTACGTGGCATCGTTACACCATATGAATCAAGAAAGATAGTTCTCACTGTGACTCTGATAGTTGTGGTTTGCATCATGTTTTAAGTTTAATTTGTTAGATATTTAGTGTTAATTTGAGTGTTTAGCATATATTTAGGTTTTAATTGAGTTAGTTTATGTGTTTAAGTGTTTTTATGGGTTAGTATGAATCTTTGAGCTTAAATGTTATGTTTTTGAGATACCTTGATGCTTTTTTTAGTGTTTCAGGGTCAAAGGCGAAGAACGAAGAAGTTTCGGAGACTTTCGGACTGAAACCACGACCCACGATTGTGACACTTTGTTCACGATCATGACAGAGAGATATAAGTCACCATATCCCAGGCCACGATTGTGACACTTTGGTCACGATCGTGACAGAGGCCGTGATCGTCACATTTAGGCAATGCCCGTGATAGAGAGGGTTAGACACTGGCTACAATCGTGACCGTCGGGCAGATATGAAAATAGGTGACAACGTCAAGTTTCGAGGAACTTTTTGAACCGTTTTGACCTCGAATGAATCCTAGGACTGTCAAGGTATTTAAAGAAAAGAAAAGAAAAGAAAAGGGAGCTTTTGATCAGCCACCACGATGAAACCCTAAAAGACAGAACCTTGAGAGATCAAGAAAGAGACGAAGGAAAAGAGAAGAGGAAGATAATGCAAACTCGACGCAGACTCGACGTGCTTCCTATGTATTTTAGTTTTATTTGATTATAGAATTGGAATATATAATTTGATGATAGAATTGAATTGTGATTGATGTTCTTTACTCACCTTTTGAATATTATTTTTGATTTAGTGAAATCCAATTGTGTTATATGTTTATTGAATTAATTGTGGTTTAATTCTGCACTTCATATCTCGAAAATAAACTAAAAGGGTGAATCGAGAAAAATGATTAAATTGGGCTAACGAGAGTTAGGTAATTTAATAGATTCAGAATTAAATCAGGTTAGCAAATCTTGTGTAGAGAGATCACATATAGGTTTCCAATTGTTTATTAAAGAACTTAAGAAATGATTAGGTTTTGGATAGGTTGTTAATTGAGAGATTACAACTTCCCATAATCTGATTAGGGTTTATGTTTTAGAGTTCAATTATAACTTGAGAGAAAGTAATTGACCCTAGGATCATCTAGAACCATTAATTCGATAAACTGTAATTGGTTAGGTTAGCATTAAAGATAGATAATTTTCCCTTTCTCTCTTTCGGTTAACTCACTAGGTTGAATTCTAAGGTGTGCTATCATTGTTCAACAAATCAATCAATTTCTGTTAAGTGTTATTCAATTTTAATTTAAAATTGTTAATCGTTGTCGTGATTGTTTTCGTTAAGTGTTAAGTGTTAATTATTGCTTTGTTAATTGATTTGGTTTATTTCATTTATCTAGTTTTCGTGTTTAAATTCGTTGTTTGTTAAATATCTATTTAATAGTCTTCGACCTTAGATTTTAGGATTAGATTAACCCTTCTCGTGGGATCAATACCGTAGGTACTACATGAACGACCCATGCGTTTGTGGTATTTCGAGCTTAAAAATATTAAAACTTGTCATACATAAACTGTCGATCAGACTCTTAAGCTCATGAAATTTTTCACCGATAAGCTTAATGGGAGCTGCATAATAGGTTTCTAGTCTTTATACCATTCTAGGGTTTTATTATAGAAAGAATTGTCATATCAATTATACGTGAATTTCTTATGATAATACTAAGTTTTAATTCATCACATTAAAGTTCAAGTCTTTATGTTTGAATTAATCACCTACAATGTCACGACCCGGTATCGCATTGGGGCCTATGACAACCGCCGTATACCTGGGCTAATGACACTAACGGTGTCCTTAAACCGACTGTGCAAGGCTAATTGATTATCTTTCCCTTTTTATTTTATTTAAAAAAATTTAGGCAGCACAACGACTGTATTTTAAAAATCCCAAAACCTGCAAATAACTTTAAACATACTTCTATATTCACACTAAAACTTTTACCACAACTGCAGGACTTTAAAGGCCACTCAAAGTAACCTCAACAACAGTATCAAAGTTCATACATTAGGTCTTTTACAATGATAAAACAGTCAAGAGTCAAATTTATGAAATTACAAAGCATATTTACATAACCAACCCAAAGAAGACAGTTCATAAACCACTATGCGACAAAAGTACAAAAGAGAGACTAATGAATACCCAAGTACGGTAATGTCCCGAAAACGTCAAGTGACTGCACAATCCTCACAGAGTTTCAAGCTCACTATATTAACCTACATGGTTGGAAGCAGAGAGGGTGAGTACATTATGTACTCAGTGAGCAGAAAAAAACATATATCACGCATAGAACTCGATACACACTAAGATGGTATAAATAACCTACAAAGTGAACATACATCATATAAAATCACATAGACCTAGCCTATGACTCATTATATACCGGCTAGGAACCATATAGGCCTAGCCTATTAATCACTCATTCGGTGAACATAAGTTTTAGTTCTAGTACACAAAAAGATAAAAATATAATATGTATAATTTAAATCTCGTCAGAAAGCAAATAATCAGGATAAGCCAAAATAATCATATGTGTTAACACTAGTCGGCCAAACTAGCACGCACACCCACCGATCCTCGGTATTGGCTTGACTTTATCTATGCTGAGCCTAGACTACAGTCAACAAGAGCGTCATGACCCTAGGTGATGACCTCGTCGATGTCTAGATCTTAGGTGTGGAATCACCCACGAGTCCCATAGAAAGGTGTCGATACGGGGACCTGACTTTTATATACTAGCGTCAAGGGTAAAGGGGTCACTTAATCAATTGTGTAACACCCCACTCCCGCCGGACCCGAACCCGATATCGATGGTGATATCCGAGTCTGTGTCCCGCGAGGGCAGTGTGCCACATCACTAAACAATCAAAAGTCGGTATATTTATTTATTTTTAACTCATATCAATACGCTCAAACCAATAAGCACAAATTTTGGGCCCACTTTTATTCAGAAAAGATCACACGTGTACCAGTTTCTGTTGTTCGACCCTTTGTATGGAAACGGGATGTTACACTGTGCCTTGTCATCACCAATATCAAACATCGCTCGCTTAATTTCCTCCTTCAGAACTGGGGCATTCAGTGAGTCATAGGACTCCACAGCCAGAATTGGACCATTTCTGATCACTCCCAAGTTCAATCTGTCCGAAGGAGTTGAAGTTCCAAAAAGTCCTTTAAAGAAATTCACAAAGCACTTTGCCACTTCTTCCAACGAATTAGTTGAAGTTCCATCCTCCTTAATTAGATGTGAGATAGCATTCCTCAAACTTTTCTTTTTGTCTACTGCATGTAAATATCGTGTGCTTTTATCGGCCTCTATGATATGAGTACATTTTCCTTTTTGCTGATAAAAGTGTCTCTCGGCCTCTAACAAGAACCCAACCTTCTTCCTCTTAATGTTCACCTCATTCTTTAGCTCTAGATCATCAGGCTATTAAGAGAAGCTTTATATGCAAGTTTAAAGCTTTCTTTATCCATCTTAGCCTTCAAATAAATGTGTCCATAGGCCTCAGAATTCAGTGCTTTCAATGTACATTTTAAGGACTTTAAATTCGAACAAAGGATGAATTGGGCATTCCCATTCACTAGTTGCCCCCAACTGCTTACTACAATATCCTAAAAATGAGGGTGATTAAGCCACATATTAAAAAACTTAAAAGGCTTATTACCTCTTGTATTCGGCTGTGTGAACTCCACGACAATAGGGCAATGATTGGATTCCACCATCATATCCAAGAAGTGGGCCATATAGGCATACCCCGAAGTTCCCTACTCTTGATTGAGACGAACTCTATCAAGTTTTGTCCATAAATTATTTTTGTGCCAAGTAAAGAATTCACCCTAAGATGGAGTACCCTCTAAACTAAGTATCATTCGAAAGTCCAATAGATCTTTAAGTAGATAGGTTGAAGGTGGTCTGCATCCTAGCCTCTCCCGTGTTGAACAAACACAGTTAAAGGGTTGGTATAGGATTACAGTATTAGTCCTGTTCACTCTTTCATCTTATAACTAGTGATAGGTAGTTGCCTCCTTACAAAGGATAATAATATAATATCAAGATCAATATTGCGTACATGTGGTGTAAGCTTTGTTCACTCAACATTGAAAGCATTAATCATATACTTTTTAATTATTTATACTAATCACAAATTTTAGGAGTGCATTGTAGCTTTAATGACTGGCCTGGAGTAATCAATTGGGCCTTGACGTTAAAGCTGCATATCAAGGGTGACTATAAACTTTTTAAGTTAAGCTTTGCTACAGTGGTCTATTACATCTGAAAGGAGAGACATACCAAGCTATTCGGGGCTGATCATAAAAGCTACAATTATTTATACCATAGGATCGTTGCGCACATCAGATTAGTAACCTTAGCCAGAGGTTTACAGTATAAAGTCACTCTAGCAACGAGGGAAAGGTGGTGATTACATTAGTCTCAAGCTAAGCCCAATTGTTCTAGTTGTTTAATAAGATCTCTGCTATCTTGTATTGTTGTTTTGGGTTTTCTGTAGATAACTATTAAACTGGTTACTTACTAATACCAAAGAACTACTATTTTAATTAATATTTAACATTGAAAGTAAAAATCAATTTGATGATATTTTAAGGAAAGCGTTAATGGAAAATAATTACTTTCTTTAGAGCAAAATCTAAAAGAAGACGACGTATTAGAAGCAAAGTTGCGAATACTGTACCAAAATTGGTACCGGATTAAGTTCTGGTACGGCATTGTATCAGTCCTGTCAATACCGGGTATCATTTCGGGTAATTTTTTAAATTTATGAAATAGTTCCTGAATTTTTTTAAATTTGCAAAACAGTCCATTGGTAAATTATACAGTTGTACTACATACTTTATAAGTTTACATCAACCCTGTCTCCAAAAATTATAATAATAAATAATAATCACAATTGATATGAAATAACAATAATTTTTAAATATTTCACTTATAAATAATAACCACAATTAATATAAAAAACACAATCATTATCATACAAATATAAAATTACGAATAATACAAAGTATGTAAAATATTACAATAATACAATTTCATCATATAATAAATAATAATTACATCAAAATATCCAATAAAAAGAATAGTAAATATTCTTAACTCTCAAACTATTACAATTTACAATAAGAGTTCGTGATGAGAAAACAATCAAGTAGTA
>JANZXP010107479.1:0-39097 GCA_027576715.1 Erythroxylum flavicans
GACCCGCCCGGGGAGGGGTTCCAGCACTATTAATCCTTTATACAGAAGTGGGTAACGGGATTAATACAGGAGATACCGTGATCGGTATCACAGAACATGAGAGACTTATGTCTCAGTAACAGGAGACATCAAAGTGTTAGTAACAGGAGACACCAAAGTGTCATAGGAGTAGCTACAGACCCTTGCTTATTTACCCATGTCTAGGACTTAACAGTTTTAAAACAAAAAGAGTTCTTTTCAGAATTCTCATACGAGGGACATATTGCAACACATACCACTTTATTCCATTTTGTTCAACTTGACATATTCACTGATTTTCAAATAAACTAACATATCATACAACTACAAGCATGTGAACGATGTATCAATAGAGGTATTGAGTCTTCACAAATTAGGTATATTCATACAAATAGAAGGCACTTCTAATACAATCCCAACTATCAAACTCCTTCGACAACTGATGGTCTAGTATTATCACAATATTATCACAGAAATTCCCAATTCACATACATCCATATTCAATTCATAATACATAAGCCTTTGGAATTCATTAATTCCTGAACACACCAAGCAATTCAATATTGTACACCATACATTCTTTACATTACCATCTCAATTAATCATGCATAATTAAACTAATTATTACTCAATTAACCTTATATAGTCATCAATTGCACAAAATCCCATTTGTTTTCACCTTCATAACCATTTCTCACAATTATGGGATAAGGGACCCGAAATCTCCAAACAGCTATTTTCATAGGACAGATTTTGGGTTAGTTTTGTTTGACCATTTTGACATAGAAACTGAGGTTTCTGGGCAATACTTTCTTCTAAACAATTGTTCCTCTATGTCTTAAGTTTCTATAGAACTAACAATCAGACCATTTCGACATCTAAATCATGAGATACAAACAAAATACCACAAGCTACTCCAAAACGAGGGCAACATCAGGTCACCTTTTTCAATCTCATTTTCCAAGGTAATAGAGCCAGAATTAAGTTCAAGTCTCTTCTAGAGATATTTAGCTCTATGTCTAGGTTTCATATGCTACTAAAATCACACAATTTGGGGGTCTTTAGACGGAGTTATGGCTCAAACAATATGACTGACTCAAACAAACCATAGATAGAATTTCACTACACATTGTTCCTTGTCATATTCATCCAATTCTATCCAAGATAGCACGAAAATAACAAGAAGGCAACATCCCAGAAACAATTCCACATCCAAATGAATATTTATATCCATTCAATCATACATGAAACAGAAACCATCTAAGTGAAATCCCAAACCTTAAAATTGACAAAGTAGGTCTTCTAATGCTTTTCCTTCCCTTTCTCTTTAGTTTTGCTTGAATCATCAAGTGAAAAATGATGGAATGAAGAATATGAAGTGGAGAGGAGAAAAGATAAAGTTAAACTCGCAAATTTTCGTACATCTCCCCTCTCCATATGCCTTTTTAAGAATGTTCTAGTCTTAGACACATGTTTCAATCTCATTGGTCCATATGTCATAATCTTATTGGACCATGTGTTCCCGTTAGACCACATGTTACAATTTTATTGGACCACGTGTTGCAATGCTATTGGACCATGTGTTGCAATTCTATTGGACCATGTGTTATAATTTTATTGGACCATGAGTTACGATTCCATTGGACACACATGTTTTAATCTTATTGGTCCATGAGTTAACTTTTAGGAAAATTTGCATATTGGTCCTCCTTCTTCCTTAAATTCCCACATTTGCCTATACTCTTATCAATTAATTTTATTCCCCTATGTCTTGATTTTCTAATGACATAAATTTCATGCAATTTGGTTAATTATATAGGGAGTTATACCTTAAAAACTACAAGCTATTCGAAACAAGGGCATCAGCCAGAACTTAACTTCAAACCAGAATTCAAAACTCCTAGAGGTAGAATCAGATTTGGTTCCTTCATAAAAGTTGTAGAGAAATGTATCTAGTTTCATATGAATTTAAAAATATCCAATTTTGATGTCTACAAGTCAAGATATAGCTGAAATACCGAAGTATGTTCAGTAGTTAAACCAAAATTAGCATATGACCACCATTTTTCCATCATTCAATTCTCATCATCTTAACACATATTCAGTCCAATTCAAATCTCATAACACTTGTATTAATACAGACTATTAAGTTTAAAATTCTCTCACATGTTTAATTCCGAATTCTAACTCCAAAGAACAGCCAATCATACATGTATTGCCATAAATATGTAACATTTCATCTAGGGTATATATTGGGGCCTTACACTATCCCTTTTGGTTCATGAAAGTAATTATCACCTAAAAATACACTTGAAGTGAAATAAGTACAAAAAATAACATAAAATATTAAATAACAAGTAAAATACATTAAATATGGGTATAAATATAGTCAAATAATAATTTATCAAACATCCCCACAATTAAGCTTTTGCTTGTCCTTAAGCAAATCATAATCTAAATCATTAATCTTATAAGTATCCATCCCTTATTAATCTCGACATGTCCATCCTTACTCTAATTCATCATATCATATCAAACCAATTAACATACAATGATATTCAATTCATTATAGAACTAACCTTCATAAGTCAACATTAAAAAAATCATATCGTTAATCTTTTTAAAATCAAAAACATAAATTCCTACACCCTTACTAAGGATTCACTCAATCCACTCAAAGATTTTAGGGTGAAAGGTGTAAGGGCTCTCAAATCAATGCATACAAGGATTCTCAAAACTAGAAATAAAAATCAAAAGGTCTTAATATAAGGTTTTTATAGGGCTTAGGTAAGGTATGATTGGCATAATAAAAAGGTTGATAAAATTAAAAGAAATTTACAAAAAAAATTAAGAAACGTTTTGTTCATAATATAGGTTCTTCATACCATAAGTTCATTGGTACCAAAACTTAAACACTTTGTTTTACTATGCTTGCAACATACATTTTTTTAAGCATTCATCATGTACAAACAATTAAAGAAATATTGGTCCTCTTTAAATTTAAAGTTTCAAGCAATCATGTAATTGCAAATAACTTTAGGGTTTAAAATAATAAAAAGGCTTCAAGAAAGATAAGGTATAGGATAATAATGTGGTTATAATCAATGAAAAAGGCTGTCTCAAAATTGGTTATTCCTAAGGGATAAAATATGGTGGTGTAATTATCAAGAAAATAGGCTAAAAAAGGTTCAATATAAATGCCTTTATCATTTTAATGCTTTTAAGTTCACAAATGTGGTTTTAATATGTATAATAAAATTAAGTTCTTTAATAATCTAACTATGCATGATAAAACACATGAAAGAATAAAAGAGGTTAAAATAATTATGTATTTGCTCTTAAGAACAAAAGCTCATAAAACGGTCTTAAACGTGTAAATAATTTGCAATTTTATTCAAATTGACTAACTTAATGGTTTCTAACAATATAACTTATAAAAGCAAGTCTATTCTAACTTTCATAATTTTACATATTAATTCAATTTAATAATAATCCAAAGTATTGTGGGCAGATTTTAACTAACTTGAGATATCAGTTAATAAGATCTAATAAAAAGATTATAATAAACTTAAGAAATCCCTTCCCCACAGTTAAAATTATACATTACCCTTAATGTACACAATTGAAGCACATGAAAATAAAATAACAATAAAATACATAAATTAAGAAAGGGTCAAATTTGGTACTGCCCTAAATAAAAAGAATTATAAAGCTCTCAATTTGATGAGCAGTCCATCCAGTCTTAGATACATCCATCCTTGCAAAAATATAAACAAAAAGGGATAAAATAAAATAAAATAATAATAATAAAAAAACATGGAAATAACATAACATAAAATAACAAGAAATAAATTCTTATGCTAACACTAAAAATGGAAACAATATGAAATGAAAATGAAACATATACTAATGCTTGGGTTGCCTCTTAAGTAACGCTTGTTTAATGTCATTAGCTTAATGTACCTTTTCATATTTACCATGAACCTAGGTTTATAATTAGTGTCTTGCTTCCACCTATTTCTTTATATAGCAATTTTGTAGCATGTGAAGCCACATGTTGTAAGTTGAGAATAAGGAGATAATGTATCAAATCAATAAATCAAATTGAATTCATTAATTACCTTTTCAATAAAAATATTAATAAATAAAGAATAGTAAAACTCCCTGAATATTCTACTAACTTAAATAGTTTGTCTTGTGGAAAGTGGGAACCATCTGTGCTTAAGCTGAGTACAAATGATTCATCAATTGTTTCCTTATTTAGCTCCTCCTCTTGTTCTTCATCAATCGCCTTTGTCCACTCTTCTACTCTCTCCTCCTAGACAAAGACTTTCTCCTCTTTTTCTTATTCAATTATCTTTTGTCACTTGTCTACTTCCTTTTCTTATACAGAGGCTTCGTCTTCTTCTTCTTCCTCTACCTCCTCTGTCATTTGTTCGTCTTTCTCTTCTAAAATAGAAGGTACCCTCTCATCTTCTTGGAATGCAACTTCATTTATGAAGACAACCTTTGTCTTCTCTTCACTCTAAGGCATTGATAAGCTCAAATAATGTGCTATTTTCAGCTCAGTGTATTTGGGTGAAGAAAATCTCTCTTCAAATTTACATTGGTGATCATCAATTTTGGCAAGGTATTTTGTTGTTATATTTGCCTGTTAGTTGTTCTTCTTACTGTTGTTTGATAAAGATTCAGTCGAATCATAATCATTCCATCCATCAGCGTAAGGGTTGCTCCTCTCTAAATTATAAGTATTCTCATATGTTGTACTTTGACGCTAGTTTTGTATACTTGGTTGCTCTAACATGTAGTTTGGTACCTGACATTCATGATTGTAATGGTGATACAAACCCATTAGTAACATGCCTTAGAAACTTTTGATCCATTATTATGTATGCCAAGAATCCTAGAAAACAAGTTGAATTATCATATTAGAACCTTAAGGATGCTAAGTCCTTAAAACCTCAATCTTAAGATTCTACAAAGGTTGATCACTCCCTTGATAAGTCAAATTTGTATTCCACCAAGAACACAAAAGAACTAGTAAAGCTTATAAGAAAATAACTCAATTTTTACTGATACTGATAATGATCTTGTAATACATGATATGGCCCTTTAAATAAGCATCATAATATCCTAATCCTATAAGGAAAGTTCTTGCCTATTCCTAGTTCATACCGAAATAGGAAAGACCTAAATAAGAAAGGAAATCCTTAATTTGAGGATACAAATCATTCTTGAATGTGGATATCTCCTAAATTAAGGAAACATTCTTATTTATCAAGATAGGAACGAAATTATTAAGGAAAAAGTATTAATAAGACCTTATTCACTAAAAAAATGTAAAATTGGGCTTAATTAAATCAACATAACCAGCCTACTTGTTGATTGCATCTTAATTATGCAGCTTCAAACCCATGTGCGTGATGATCAACCTTATATCTTATAGTCCAAGCTTGATTTACCATGTACTAAGTCTTGTCCAACATCTTATACATGAAGATGAGTAATTAATCTTGGTAATGCTTTAGCACCTTCAATAATAACCTCCTTTTCTTACATGTCCATGATTAATCCTTACAAAGATTCTTTCATTCATTTTGTTCTTGCTCTAGTCATTGGACCTCTAACTCCATACAATGGGTCTCGGCAAAATTTGTTAACATCATCTAGAGCCATCCGGTCAATATCTTGATCTCTATCATTCCACCCTTCCTCAAAAGGATTGGTCCTCGAATCACCTACATCCCAAAAAAAAATTAGCAACATTAAAAGTAGCATTAACATTACCATAGTTGATTGGAAAATTAAGCTTGTAGGCATTGTCATTGATCCTCTCCAAGACTTGAAAAGGTCCATCTCCTTTAGGCTGCAATTTGGACTTCCTTTGTGTAGGAAATGGTTCCTTCCTTATGTGCAGGCAATTTGGACTTCCTTTGTGTAGGAAATCGTTCCTTCCTCATGTGCACCCACCCCTAATCTCCAGGTTCCAAAAACAACTTTTATACTCCTTTTGTTAGCCTATCCTACATATTGTTCATTTTTCCTTTCAATGTTAGCTTGATCCTTGGCGTTTAAATCCTTCACTTCCCATCAAGATTAACATGATCATCAATAAGCAAAGGTATAATATCCAAAGGAGTTAAAGGATTAAAGCCATATACAACTTCAAAAGGTGAAAAGGAATTATTAGAATGAACAGACTTATTATAGGCAAACTCAATATGTGGAAAACAATTTTCCCATCATTTTAAGTTCTTCTATATGATAGCATACAACAAAGTTGTGAGTGTCCTATTAACTACTTCAATTTGCCCATCCGTTTAGGGATGTGCAACAAGAGTCTATAAAGTGCGCAAAAATAACTTAAGAACTTAACATCTCTACCACCAATAATTGTCTTAGGCAAATCATATAATTGAACAACCTCTTTAAAGAATAAATCAACAATATGTGTTGCGTCATTGGTTTTAGAACATATAATAAAATAAGCCATTTTACTAAACCAATCAACAATAACAAATATGTTGTCCTTACAACTTTAAAACCTTGGTAAATCTATGACAAAATCTATAGAAATATCAATCCAAGGTTGAGCAGGCATAGGTAAAGGGGTATATAAACCATGTAATTTTACTTTAGACTTTGCGTGCTTACATGTTATATACTCATCACAAACAAATTGCACATCATGTTTCATTTCAGGCTAACAAAAATGTTCGTGCAATATATCCAAAGTCTTTTGGACACTAAAAATGCCCTGTCAAACCACCCTCATGAGTCTCCCTAACAAGTAACTCACGGATAGACCAAACAAGCACACATAATTTAAAATCACTGATAGATCAAATAAGCACACATAATTTATCTTTCTTAGATAGAAATCCTTCATGCCTATAAAAGTCACCAAACACACATTTAGAACAAGCATTCCACACTTAGAAAAATTAAGAATCATTTGCATGCAATTCTTTAAGCAATTCAAAACCAAGTAGTTTAGTTTGCAAAGAAGTAAGTAATGAGTACTGATAATTGTGATTTACATCATGTTTTAGGGTTTAATTTGTTATGTGTTAAGTGTTAATTTGAGTGTTTAGTGTGTATTTAGGTTTTAATTATGTTAGTTTATGTGTTTAAGTGTTTTTTATGGGAGTATGAGTCTTTGAGCTTAAATGTTATGTTTTTTAGGTAACTTGATGTGTTTGTTAGTGTTTCAAGGTCAACGGTGAAGAATGGAGAAGTTTCGGAGACTTTCGGGTTAAAACCACGGCCTACAATCGTGGCACAATAGGCCACGATCGTGTCAAAGAGATATGAGCTACCATATCCCAGGCCACAATCGTGACACTTTGGCCACGATCTTGACACTTTGGCTATGATCATGACACTTTGATCACGATCGTGACAGAGAGGGTTAGATGTTGGTCATAATCGTGGCATGCAGGGCCATAATCGTGGCCTACATCAGATAGACACAAATATAGGTGAAAATGACAAGTTTCAAGGAACCTTTCGGACCATTTCGACCCTGAAAGGACCCTAGGGCTTCTAAGTTATTTAAAGGAACATAAAGAATAGAATGAGCTTTTTACATCAGCTAAATCTCAAACCTTAGAGAGAAACTTTATCGAGAGATTGAGAAAGGATCAAAAGAAGAGAGACAAAGAGAAGAAGCCACGTGAAATATTTCCTAGAATAAGAGGTTTCTCGCCGTTGTTACCTCCTCCATTCCATTCCAATCGTAGTTTCCAATTTATTTTCAATTTATTGATTTATATAATTGAGATAAAAGTTGAGAAAAGGAATTGTTGAATGTTAAGATTTGTCTATACTGACCTTCGAGATTTTGCCTTTGATATTAATGAAAGTTAATTGTTTATGTTTTTATTAAGATATTATGATTCAATTTATGTTCTTAATAATTTGGTAATAAACTGAGAGGGTAAACCGAGTGAAAATCATTAAATTGGGCTAATGAGAGTTAGGTAGTTTGATAGATTAAGAATTGAATGGAACCGATAAAATTGTGTAACGAGATACTGAACATAAATTTCTGGTAGGTTATTAGACAATTTCAAAACTAATTTAGGTTTCGGGTCAATTGGGAGTCGAGAGATTACAATTCTATAATCCAATTAGGGTTTATCAATTAGGGTTAATATTATAATTTAAGAGAGAGTAATCCACCTTAGGATCGTCTAGACCAGGTAAATTGAGTTAAGCCTTAGATTTTAGGAGTAAGTTACTCCTCCTTGTGGGATTGATACCTTAGGTACTACGTGAACGACCTATGCGCTTGCGGTATTATCAAGGTTAAAAATATTAAAACCTATCATACATAAACCGTCGATCAAGTTTTTGGGTGATAATTTAGTTCTATAGTTTAAGTCGTTAGTTTATATTAGTTTTTAAATTTTTTTGTTTTTCTTGTTATTTCAGAAATCGTGCTCTTGTATGAACACAAGAGTTATGAGAGGTTCGAGTCGTGCAGTGGAGATGTTGGATTTAGATATTAATTGACTAAAACAAACCCTTAGGAAAGCTTGGCGAGAAGAAGAAGAAGAAGAGATCAGAAAATCAACAATGGGCGAGGAGTTTCATCAAAACATGGACCATGGAGTGAACCAAGGATCGCAACAGAGGACCTTGATGGATTTTATGAGGTCGTGGTTCAATGCGGCGAACTAAGGAGTAGTTAGGCTGCCTGTTCAAGGGGCCTCGTTTGAAATTAAACCCGCACTTCTCAACATGCTTAAGCAAAATGTGCAATTCTATGGATTGGCTAACGAGGACTTGAATGCACACATAGTTAATTTTTTTGAGATTTGTGATATTTTTCGGTATCATCAGATGTCAGAAGATGAAGTCTGAATCAGACTATTTTCCTTTACTCTTAGAGACAAAGTGAAGGCTTGGTACCATTCACTAAGCCCAGCCAACATTACGACGTGGGATCAACTGCTTTATGCCTTCTTGGAGAAGTATTTCTCCTTGGCTAAGACCATAAAGATTATTAAGGAAATTACCAATTTCCAATAAGGTGACGGGGAATCAATCTATGAAGCGTGGGAGAGATATAAGGACTTGCAATGGAAGTGTCCATATCATAACCTACCGAAGGAGTTCCTATTGCAGACTTTCTACAATGGAGTGAACCCACTAACTAGAGGCACAATCAATGCAGCTTCAGGAGGATCTTTAATGCAGAAGACTGTTGATGAAGCAGAGGAGCTGATTGAGGAGATGGCAAGTAACAGTTGTTTATGGATGAACGAGCAGGGTAGGCAAGCTGCTACCTTTAGAGAGTATAAGGGAATTGTCGCGGTCGATCAAATGACTGAGATGCAAGCAAAGATCGACAACTCAATGTGACAACTCAACAGCATGAAGGTGTCATCCTCAGCTCAAGTGAAGGTTGTACATTTAAAGTGTGAACTTTGTGGACAATTAGACCATGATACTGTAGACTATTATCTGATGAAGGAAGGTGATTCAGAGCTAGTGAACTACATGAGAGTGCAATATGGATGAGGAGGGGTAACAATCCCTACTCTAATACTTACAACCCTGGGTGGAAGAATCATCCTAACTTCTCCTGGTCGAACAACACTAGTGGACAGTTCAGGCCTCAGGGACAATCAAGATTTTAGTAAGATAAAGTAAGCTCGATAGAATCGAAGTTAGAAAAGATTTTGGATAAGATTGGAGGCACCAAGGAGGCATATAGGAGGCTCAAGAATAAATTCGAGTAAGCAATGAAGAATTATGCCTCGTCTATACATAATCTAGAAGTCCAAGTAGGCCAATTAGTAGAGGCAATATCTACTCAGAATGTTGGAACTCTTCCAAGCAACATAAAGTCCAACTCGAAGGAACGTATTATAGTTATCAGTCAAACCCAGGATGAGGAACTGGAACTGGAGCAGGAAGAAGGAGATAAAGGAGAAGGTTAAGAATTCCTTTCAAGCAAGCCAGTGATCGAGTCAATTAAGGCAACTTGACATGTATTTCCATTCCCTATTTTGGCTTAATAGGAGTTATATACAAAGAGGGAAACAAGGAAAATACAGGAGATTGAATCAAACAAAGTAGAGGAAGTGACAGAACGAGTACAAACGGAGCTCACATTAAAGGAATTCGTCAAGAAGAAGGTGAAGGAGAGAATATCGGAAGAGAACCCTAACATCACACAGAAGAAAGAGGACCCAGAGGACTTTTTCATCCCCTGTATTATCAATAGAATCATCATAGATAGGGCATTCGCAAACTTAGGGGCAAGTATAAACATGATGCCCTACACCCACTAAGTTTTTGGTAAAGAGGGCCAACAGAGCAGTACACAAACCGATGGTGATTATAAAGGATGTTTAAGTAAAAGTCGATAAATTTACCTTTCCCACATACTTCTACATATTGGACATCAACAAAGATATGGAAACCCCAATAGTTCTTAGATGACCGTTCTTGTCCATTACACGTTCAATCGTTGACGTTGATGGGTGTGAATTAACTCTGAGGATAAGAAAAGAGCAAATAACCTTGTAAGTGTCAAGGAAGACTAAGGATCTCCTTTACCTCTAGTGGACAGTAAGGAACCTCAACCTCGAGGAGAATGGTAGGATATCAAGGATCCTGGGAATGCATTCAGGAAGAAGCGCTCGAGAAAAAGAAGGCAAGGAAAATAGAATTGTAAGGAAGGTGGAAACCGTAGCATGGTAGCTAAAGTGCAAACTTTGAGATTAATGATGATGCTATTATAGCGCCATTCATTCCAACCACTGTGAATTTAAAAAAGGGTCGAGCTACTGACGTTAAAAGAAGCGCTGCATGGAAGGCAACCTATGAAATTTTAGTTTTTTATTTACTTTTGTTAGAACGTCTAAATTCTGTAGTTAGGATTATTTTTTATTTTCAAATAAATCAAGACGGAATCAGATTTCAGGATAAAGTGGATGAATAGAGCAAGCAAAGAGCGGTGAAAGTTGCCACAAAAGAATCAAGGATTAAAAGTGAAAAGATTGGAAAAAGAAAAAAAGAAGAAAAATCAAGAAGTGGGGAAAAACTGCCACGATCGTGACCTATGACTGTGCAAAATAAGGGGAGCATACACTTTTTAAAGAAATTTTTACCATTTTACCCTTTTAACCACCTATATATTTAGTTCTAACTTCACTTTTACATTCACTTTCATTTCAATTTATCTCTCTAGACTTCAAGCCTACAAAAGCTCTCACATCTCTTTAAAAAATTTCAAACTTTAAATTTTCTTCCGAATTCTACTCAATTCCTAAAAATTATGCCGCGTATTAAACAATCAGCCCAACGGGAGTAATTAAGACGAATTCAAGTTGTGGGATGTGGAAGAAGAAATCAAGCAGCAAACTTTGGCTCGCCTTTCCTGATCTACACATAGGAGGAAGGTATTTGTTTCTAAGCTCTTAATGTTAGACATATAGTATTTCCCAAGTACTTTGATTTTGAAACACTTGATAGGCTAAAGTTACGCGAGAAAGTAGAAAATTTAGCTAAAAGAATCCAATGGGCCCAATTTATACAATTCCAATTTCCTGTCTATCAGGAGCTCACATTGGAAATTTTCACTTCACTAACTTAGGACCCTAAGAACCCCAAGGAATTATGGTTTAGGTTGAGAGGAAGAGCTTGTGAATTGAACATAGAGATCATGTGCGATATGTATGGATTCCCCGAATCCTCCATCATCGATCAGCATGAGGCTTTCCATCCTTCTCAATAGTGGAATGAACTCACTGGAATTGAGCAATTTCATGGTAAGAACGCTCATAATAACATAATACGGTCCTATGAACACTTGTTGCTACACAAATTTATGTGTCAGCTAGTTTTTGACAAAACTATAACCAACAAGTGTTCCACAGAGGAACTTTTTATATTGTGGTGTATAGATCACAATATTCCAGTGTGCACATCCACACATGTGCTAAATGCTATTATTGCAACTCTGCGTAAGAGGAGCAACAATCTAGGAATGGGGTACATAGTGTTTGCCATCGCAAAATATTTTGGCATGGACTGGAGTGGATTAACTGTTCATCTCCCTGAATTCCTAAACCATCACCACCTTTGGCGAGCTGAAATCCTCAAGTCCCACAACATGGAACTTAAGGATATCAACCAAAAGACACATGTCAGAATTAGGGCCAGTCAGGCGAGCTCAAGTTTAGCCCTGTCATAGCAAGCAGAGGAGGACTCTACCAGTGAAGACTCTGAGGAAGAGGAAGAACATGGTTGGAAGGAAGTTCTAGATGCAATCTCCGAAACTAACAAGACACTTGCAGAGAACACCAGAATGATGAATGAGATGGCCCGGACACAACGCTTCCAGAGCCAGGATATTTATTAGATCCACAGATATTTCAAGGCTCAGGGCATTCAATTGCCGCCTCTAACTCCATCACCACCTCCATCCCCATGAGATTTGTGTCTAACCCATTCAATTATTTCTTTTTCAAATTAGCCTTAAGTTTCATTTTTTCTTATGTTTATTTCTATTTTATTTTTTGTTTACTTTAATTTTTGTCTTTTCTTTTCTTTAATGTGTTGTTTGCTCCCTTCTCTCATTGAGGACAATGTGTTGTTCAAGTGTGGGGAGGGGTTATGTGCTTTATTTTTTATGTGATTTTGCATATTGTATGAAAGTTATTAGGTCGCATTGTGTGAATTGTTTGGATATGTCAATGGCTTAGATGGAGTGAAATTTATTTAATTTTGAACATAGTCTAATAGGTTGTGAATAATCATCAGCCCGTAAAATTAGTGAATTAGGGTTCTTTAAATAAATATACAACTTAATTAGGATTTAGAGTAAATTTAGCACCCTCTAGATTGTTACATTCATTCATAATTTGAGGCCTTTCAACTTAAGTAGCTTAACTAGTATTTTTCATGGAAATGATTAGCTAAAACAACAAAGTAAGCAATAAAATAAAATAAAATAAATAAATAAGGGTGTTAAATAAATCACTATTTCGTTGACCTTCGGGTTATGAATAGAGCTAATATCCAATTGAAAACATGATATAGCCGAGTAACCAGATCGACACGCATCATAAATGTGTGCCTCTATGTCAAAAAGCACTAATGACGTTTCAACTAAGCTGTTTAATAAAATGACTTAGTCAAGAGATCGGATCGACATTCATCACCAATATTTGTCTTCAAGTAAAAGACTAAGTATTTGCTTAATTTTTTAAAAAAAGTGTGTGCTTTTTAATAAAAAACTAACGAACTTGTAATAAGCTTGACTTTTCATAAAAATATACTTAGGAATAGTTACAGAGTCTGAAGGACTAAAGAATTATTAATGTGCATGTGTAATGGAAAAGGGTAATTAAATTAACACTTAGGTCTTAATTAATTTGTATATTTAGTTCCAAAGCCCCTAGACTCAGATTTTGCATGTTAATGATTAAGTATAACTTGTATGATTGTGTTTAAGATTAAATTTATTTCATGAAGTTGAAGTCATTGCCTCATTATTGAATTGTGTGTTGTTTGTTTGCTATTTTGTTTTCTTGAGGACAAGAAAACATTTAAGTGTAGGGATGTTGGTAATTGTGATTTGCATCATGTTTTAGGTTTTAATTTGTTATGTGTTAAAGTTTTAATTTGAGTGTTTAGTATGTATATAGGTTTTAATTATCTTAGTTTATGTGTTTAAGTGTTTTTTATGAGTTAGTATGAGTCTTTGAACTTAAATGTTATGCTTTTGAGGTACCTTGATGTATTTGTTAGTGTTTCAGGGTCAACGGCAAAGAATGGAGAAGTTTTAAAGACGTTTGGGCCCAAATCACGGCCCATGATCGTGGCACAATAGGGAGATATGAGCCACCATACCCCAGGCCACGATCGTGACACTTTGGTCATGGTCACGATCATGGCCTACATCAGGCAGACATAAAAATAGGTGAAATTTTCAAGTTTCGAAGAACTTTTTAGACTATTTTGACACCAAATGAACCCTAGGGCTTCTAAGGTATTTAAAG
This sequence comes from Erythroxylum flavicans, assembly GCA_027576715.1. Lineage (NCBI taxonomy): Eukaryota > Viridiplantae > Streptophyta > Magnoliopsida > Malpighiales > Erythroxylaceae > Erythroxylum > Erythroxylum flavicans. The sequence goes on from JANZXP010107479.1 coordinate 14,040, forward strand.
GAACATAAAGAATAGAAAAAGGAGCTTTTTACAAAAGCCAAATCCCAAACCTTAGAGAGAACTTTATCGAGAGATTAAGAAAGGATCGAAGGAAGAGAGGCACGGAGAAGAAGTCACGCAAAGTACTTCCCGTAATAGGAGGTTTCTTGCCATTACTACCTTTGCCATTCTGTTCCAATCGTATTTTCCAATTTATTTTCAATTTTATTGATGTGTAGAATTGAGATAATTGTTGAGAATAAGAATTGTTGAATGTTGAGTTTTGTCTATACTCACCTTCGGGATTTCATTTTTGATATTAATGAAAGTTGGATTTTTGTGTTTTTATCAAGTTATTGTGATTCAATTTCTGTTCTTAATAATTCGGTAATAAATTGAGAGGGTGAACTGAATGAAAATCATCAAATTAGGCTAATAAGAGTTAGGTTGTTTGATAGATTAAGAATTAAATCAAACCGGTAAAATTGTGTAATGAGAGATCGAGCATAGATTTCCGATAGGTTATTGGACAATTGCAGAACTATTTTAGGTTTTGGGTCAATTGGAAATTGAGAGATTACAATTCCATAATCTAAATAGGGTTTATCAATTAGGGTTAAAGATTATAACTCGAGAGAGAGTAATCCACCCTTGGATTGTCTAGACCCAATAATTCGGTAATTTCATAATCAATTAGGTTCTATTAAGGTTAGACTAAAACCCCCTTTCTCTTAATTGGTAGTTCCTAGGTTGATTCTTGATTGGGTTGTGTAAATTGCTATCTTGTTTATAATTTCTGAATTTAATTCTTGAGATTGATTGTTTGATTTAATATTTTTCTGCCTAGTTGTTTATTTTAATTATTTACGAATTTAAGTTAAGCCTTAGATTTTAAGATTAAGTTACTCTTCCTTGTGGGATCGATACCTTAAGTAACACGTGAATGACCCGTGTGCTTGTGGTATTATCGAGGTTAAAATATTAAAAAATATCATACATAAACTGTCGATTACGTACCTTCTAAACAATGCATCATCCACAATGTTCTCCTTTCCATGTTTGTACTTAATGACAAAAGGAAATGTTTCTATAAACTCTAGCCACTTAGCATGCCTTTATTGAGCTTACTTTGGGATTTCAAAAACTTTAAACTCTCATGATCAAAATAAATGATGAATTCCCTTGGCCATAAGTAGTGTTGCCATGTTTAAAGATTTCTTACTAATGCAAACAATTTTTTATCATAAGTAGGATTATTCAATGCTGCCCTATTTAGCTTTTCACTAAAATAGGCAATTGGTTTAAAGTCTTGCATCAATATAGCCCCTATTCCAATTCCAGATGCATCACATTCAACTTCAAAAGCTTTATCAAAATTGGGCAAACATAGCAAAGGTACAGTAGTTAGCTTATCTTTCAACATATTAAAAGCTCGATCATGCACATCATCCCATTTGAAAACAAGATTCTTTTTAACAAGCTTATTTAAAGGTGTAGCAATGGAACTAAAGTCTTTAACAAACCTTCGATAGAAACTTGCAAGACTATGAAAACTTCTCACCTCATTAGCATTCTTAGGTGTAGGCCAGTCCCTTGTTGCCTTTACCTTCTCTTCATTAACACTAACATCCTGTGAACTAACAATAAATCCAAGAAACACAACATATTCCATGAAAATGTACACTTTTTAAGATTATCACACAATTGGTTCACTCTTGATACATTAAAAATACATGCAAGTGTTCCACGTGATCATTTAAATTCTCGCTATAGACCAAAATATCATCAAAGTAAACTACCAAAAATTTTCCAACAAAAGCATGCAAGACATAGTTTATAAGCCTCATGAAAGTACTAAGTGCATTAGTTAAACCAAATGGAATTACTAACCACTCATACAATCCATATTTAATTTTAAACTCTGTTTTCCATTCATCTCCTTCTTTTATACGAATTTGATAGTAACCATTCTTTAAATCAATCTTAAAAATAAGCATAAGCTATGTAATTCATCAAGCATATCATCTAATTAAGGGAGGATGTATATACTTAACTATTATTTTATTTATGGCTCGACAATTTACACACAAGCATCATGTTCCATCGTTCTTTAGGACTAAGATTGCGAGAACCAAATATGAGCTAAGACATTCTTGCATAAATCTGTTTTGCACCAAATCATCAACTTGTTGTTTCTCTTTTGTTTCTATGGGTTTGGCTCTATAGGCAGGTCAGATAGGAATAGGAGCCCTACGTATGAAATCCATTTGATGTTTAATGCTTCTTAAAGGGGGTAATCCACGTGGTATCTTTTTGAGAAAAAGGTCTTCAAACTCCTATAACAAAGAAACATCTATACTAAACAAAGTAGGGTTAAAGTTATTAGTAGAAAAATAAACATCCTTGTACATAAGTATAAGTAATGGCTACCTTGTGAACATAGCACTCTTAACCTCACTTTTTTCCAATAATTACATTTAATTTCTTGCTTTTCTCTCTTTCTTGAACACCTCTCTCTTAGTTGCTCCACTCGGCCTCACTCTCTTTCTTTTCTCTCATTTACTATTTTTCTTTCTTTTTCTTTTCTACTTGCTCACTAATCTAATTTCCTCTCATTTTAAACTCACTTACTATCCTAATCTGATCCTCACGAGCTTGCAAAGGTTTAAGGGGGGTTTATTACAACGGTTTCGTTATTAAGTACAAAAGAGTAACAATTCATGTACCCATCGTGTCTAACCTTCCCATTAAATTGCTATGGACGGCCTAATAAAATATGTTTAGCATGCACTGGTGCTACATCGCAAGGAACTTCATCTCTATATTTGAAAATAGAAAAGACATTTAAACTTGCTTGAACACCTTAATTTCTCCTCATTCACTCAATAATTGCAACTTATATGGTGTAGGATGCTTAAAGGTATCCAATTTAAGCTTATCTACTAACAAAGTACTAGCTGCGTTAATACAACTGTCATTATCAATAATCATGCTGCAAACTTTTTTTTAATGCGGCATTGAGTATAGAAAATATGCTCAAATTGCTTCCCTTCATTTTCATCCTTGGACTGAATATTTAGTGCACGCCTTATGACCAACATATCTCCCTTTATGGGTTCTTCAACATCAACATCAGAATAGTCCTTCAATGGTGGCATTTCATCATCACTTGAACCAACACTCTACATCACGATTCTCCAACACAATCATAGCCCTTATGTTTGGACATTGAGAAGCAATATGTCCAAGCCCTTGACACCTAAAGTACTTAATATCACAAGATTTAGGAGAAGATTTAGTTTTGGTTTTACCTTTAGAAGCAGCAACCGAATCTTTTAGCTTTACATCTCCTTTTGATTTCGTATCTTTGTCTTTCCAAGTTGACTTCCAAGAAGAATTAGAAGTCAAACCTGATTTTTTTTATTTTGATTGTTTCTCAACCTAAATGGCCTCATGTAGCAATTCCTCCATCTCCACATTGTGTTGTAAGTCGACCACATCAACAATCTCTCTGTTTAAACCACCTATGAATTTAGGCATTGTTGCCTCTTGATCATCCTCTATGTTTGCTCTAATCATGGGCACCTCCATCTCTTTGTAGTAGTCTTCTACACTCTTGGACCATTTAACCAGCCCTTGCAACTTTTTATGCAAATCTTAATAGTAATGGCTTGGTATAAATCTCTTACGCATTACTATCGTCATTTCTTCCTATGACTAAATTGGTTTCTCACAACTCCTCCTTCTAATTATCACTAATTGGTCCCACCAAATACTTTCATAATCTATGAATTCAACAGCTATAAGTTACACTTACTTCTCCTCAGAGCAGTTATGACAGTCAAATACGTGCTCAACCTTTCTTTCCCACTCCAAATAGAGCTCGGGATCATTCTTTCCTTGAAAGGCTAGAGTCATCATCTTTATGCTACTGAAATTGTTATCACTTTTGGAAATGTCCTTCTTGCCTCTTCTAGACTTGGAATCTTCATACTCTTATTCGTCTTCCTTTTCCTCCTTAAACAAATGCCTTCTAGTAGATTTAGAAGTTGATGAAGATTGGAAATCATTCAACCTGATGTTCAACTTCTTAAATTGTTCGTTGGCAGGCTTCATAATTAATTTCATGTCAATTTCATATTGTTCTCCTTCACTACTTATGTTTATATCCTGCAAGAATTGTTCTCCTTCACTACTCATGTTTATATCCTGCAAGAAAAAGTTAGTAGCAAAACAAAATAGGATCCTCACACCCTCACTCAGGTGTTTACACTCGAAATAATGTAAGTTCCACTCGTGTTTCACTCTATTTTTGGCTTTTCATAATGCTAATCTCACCACTCTTCTCTTTTTTTTTTCACTCAAGCCAGCCCCCTTTTTATGTTCTTAAGAGAATCAAAACTAACAATTCAAGAGGAGTAATCAGTTAGATAATGCCAAATCTTAAAAATCAGAACTTTAAAAACTTAGTTGAGACAAATGGTAAACACAAAAAAATAATAATTAAGGAGTCAAGGAAACAAGATAGATAACTTCAAGAGGAAGCAAAAGACATGCAAAAGAACATATTAGAATACAAAAAGAGAAGTGAATAACTTGTAATTGCTCTATCACTCATGAATTTTCTAACAAAGGGAGGAGCACGAAATTATTCAAGAATTAGACAAATGATCTGGAATCACTTAACCAAACTCAGAAAAGGAAAGAAAACATCTTATGAATAATTGTCTTAGAATATGATTCTTTGATTACAAAAATGAATTAGATTGCAATCCTAATAGATAACTCAATCAGATGCAAGATACACAAATCAGTTCACAACGTCTCTTTTCTGTTCTTATTTTTTTGTTTTGTTTTTTAATGAGAACGAAACTAATTTAAAATGAAAAGAATGATCTGAGCTTTAAAAGATAGCAACAAAAGAATTGCAATGAATCTAAAATTGAACTTAGGTAAAAGAATGAATTGAAATTGTAAATCACAAGGACTCCAACAAAGGACACAAACACCAAACAATGATAATGAAAAGATATAAACCTAATTTGTATAAACCTAAGGCTTTGATACCAAATGATACGAACCCACTAGGCAACCTACCCTAGGAACTCTTGATCCATTTGTTATCGCACCTAGAATCATAGAAAACAAGTTGAACAATCGTATTAGAACCTTAAGTAAGTTAAATACTTAAAAACCCATTCTTAAGACGCCACAAAGGTTGATCACTCCCTTGATAAGTCAAATTTGTATCCCACTAAGAACAAAAAAGAACAAGCAAATCTTGCTAGAAAATCACTTGATTTTTATTGATAGTGATGATGATCTAGTAATATATGAGATGGCCCTTTAAATAAGAATCATAATATCCTAATGATCTAGTAATATATGAGATGGCCCTTTAAATAAGAATCATAATATCCTAATCATATAAGGAAAGTGTTTCCTTACCTATTCCTAGCTTATACCTATATAGGAAAGACCTAAATAAGATAGGAAATCGATAATTTGGGGATACAAATCAGTCTTGAATATGGATATCTCCTAAATTAAGGAAACAATTTGATTTATGAAGATAGGAACAAAATTATTAAGGAAAAAGTCTTAATAAGGCCTTATTCACAAAAAAATGTAAATTTGGGCTTAATTAAATAAACATAACCAGCCCATTTGTTAATTGCATTTTAATTATGCAGATTGGGTTCCTTCAAACCAATGTGTGATGATCAGTCTTATATCTTAGATTCTAAGTTTGGTTCACCATGTACTAAGTCTTGTCCAAAATCTTGTACATAAATCAGTAATTAATCTTGATAATGCTTTAGCACCTTCAATAATAGCCTCCTTTTCTTACATCTCCATGATTAATCCTTACAAAGCTTCTTTCATTCGTTTTGTTGTTGCTCTATTTATTGGACCTCTAACTCTGTGTAATAGGTCTCGGGAAAGTTTGCTAACATCATTTGGAGCCATTCGGTCAGTATCTTGATCCCCATCAAATGGCTACCCCAAAAATGTCATAACATAGTATAGATGTTGATTGAACTTCCGAATACATGACACCATATTTGTTGTTCCAAGTTTGTGATGTTGCCATATACGATGGCATATTATAACTCCCATAAGAATATTGTCCTCTCCATCCTTCCATTGTGGCTTTTAGCTATAATGATGAATCTTAAATCCTAACAATACACCACAAACACAAAGTCAAAATAGAGAAGTTCAAAAGATAAATATATCACTACTAAAGAAAGTAAAAATAAAAATAGATACAAATAAATAATCATTAGATTAATAAAAGCTAAGCTTTCCTAATATTACAATTCCTAACAAAGATGCCCAAAACTTGATTGATGATTTCTATGCTTGTAAATATTTATCAATTTAATCACAAGTGTACAGTGAAACTGTAGCTCACATTAACAAGTATGGGTCGGTCCCACGAAGATTGTAAGTACTAGTATTAAACTTTTTCCTATTATCTAACCAACGAATCAGATTTTAGATTTACTTAAAAATTAAACTAAAAAATAAACTAAGATTAACGCAATACTGAACTCCAAAAAAGGAAAATAGTACGAAAATTTAATATTAAGTAAATAACACCTAGGTGATGAATCCCCCTAAAAATCCTTAAATGCTAACCCTTTATCATACAATTAGACTATTGATTATTAGATCATGAAAATTCCTATCTTATGTTAATATCTTTCTCAGGAATATTAACAACTAATCCTCAATCAATTAACTGAATTATTAATATTGCATTACCGACTTTTGAATTTCACTATTATGTTTAACCTTAATCTAAAGGATTTATGCCTACCTATCTTTAGGTTTGCATGCAACTCCTTCCGATTATCATAAATTTATTCACACAAAAGGATTTCTTAATCTTAATCTCAATCTCAATTATATGAAATTAAATCATGGACTAATGTTCTAGATATATTAGTTCAAGAATATTACGTATAATTGAATCATAATAAATCAATCAATAAAACTGCATTAAAAAAGATGAAATCATATTGTCATCATAATTTAAGGTTCACCACAATTAGGCACTAAAAACTTTAGTTCTTATCTATAGAAAACAAAATCCATAAAAAATACTCAGATGAACAACTAGAAAATAAAGAAATCATATTCTAAATCTCCTTTTGTCTCTAATGAATCTTCTTACAATTTGGATTTAACGAATCTCTCTATCAGATCTTGTGACATAATCTTTGTGTTTTCCTTGTCCTCTGTTCAGAACTACCTCTTCCCTTTGTTTCTTAAGACTAAAAAATGCTCTAAAACTCGCATCCCTTTTGTTCTACCTCCGATAATGTCCTTTTATAGTAAAACTAAGGTTTTTAGGATATACGCGATTATGTATGTAACTGTGTATCTTCAAAAACACCTAAATTCACGATTTTACATAGGCATAGAGACTTACATAGGCAACATATATTGCCAGAAGCCATAGTTTCAAACCTCTACATGTTTATAGAGACACATAAGGACACTATACACGATCATGCATCTCTAAATTACTTCAAATTCTTCTCCTTTTGGTTCATAAAAGTAATTATCACCTACAAATATACTTAAAGTGAAATGAGTACCAAAAATACTATAAAACTATTAAATAACAAGCAAAACACATTAAATATGAGTATATAAATATAGTCAAATAATCATTTATCAGAAATCCATGCCCAAGGTAAAATGATACTTTGAAAATCATAAATCATTAAAAGAACCCATTACTATTGTTGGAGAACTAAAATGAATAGAATTAGATAGAGTGGATATTAAATTTCATATTTTTATATCTAATCGAAATAATATGTAATGAAAAGATCGAATTATATAAAAATTCATTCACAAAAAGTTTGGATAAAATTAATTCGCGTTTTTAATATTTATGTGGTCATGATATGTTGCTTGATGTTGATTTGGATTTATGTATATAGGTTACTTGATTAGAGAATTAAATATAAACTAAAAGATTTTAATTTTGCTAATCCTAAATATATTTTAGGATTAGAATTTATATCCAATACTAATATAGTTGGGAATCTAATAATCACATATAAAGAACGATTGAAGAGAAAAGAGCTAATTTAGTCAAGCTGAACTTGATTGTAAAGTTTGAAAAACTTTAATTTCAACTGTAAAATATTTTTAAATAAAGACCTATATTAGATATTAGATATGATTTGAAACTAATTGATATTTAACATAATTAATTATTCCTAGGTTTTACCCAAATTAGTGCACCCTGCGACTGATTCTTGCTGCTTTACATGGGAGAAAAGTTTTAATTTTAATTTTAATCTAATTAAATTATTAAAAGATTAGAACTATATTATAAGTAACTCTATATGAGTCAGTGCTCCTAGTTTATCTTTTTCTACTAATTGTAGAGTTTTTTTTAATTTATTCATGTGATTATTATTTGAGGTGAGAAACTTATGCGATAATAATGATTTTCAAATAATTTAAAATTTTAAAAGAAATTGTAAAATAAAAATAATATTTTATAATAAAATAAAATTTATGATTCATGTCTTATTAAATTTATGAATTAAATATGTTATCAAATTACAATGATTTTAACTTTAAAAAATATAAAAATATATTTCTCAAGAATGAGATGCTATTCTAATTTTCAAACCTAAAAAATGTAGTTATGATCTCATATCTAATAAGTTAGTGAGTTAAGATTGAGTATGAATGCTAGGGACATAGGGAAAGGTTTGACAAATTTTTCTTTTGAAAAGGTAAAAGTTAATTAACGAATGAGGAAATAATACAATGTGAAAGTATAAGGAAACTTAAGCAAATATAACTAGCTAGTAAAATGGTTAGGTTGACATATAATAATATCATCACTAGTGCATTACATTCCCTATTATATACATACTTCTTACTGAGGAGAATTAACATATAGAAACTAACATCAATAACTTAAAGATTCCTTCAAATTTTCCAAGAGTTAGCAACTATAGGCTGACAACTTTTAGCAATTTCATTTTGTATTAGTTGTTCTCTGATCCATCGAATACAATATTCTAGAGCCTACTTTTGGATTCCATATCAACTTGTGCCATTCCTTTATTTCTCCCATTGGCTTAAGTAGTTCCTTACATGATCTATTAGTGAAATTAAAATAAGAACTCCCGAGCCAAAGGTACATATCCTCCCTTTCCAAATTGGGACAATAGTTAAGTAAAATGTACTCCAAATTAGCATAGATATTAGGCTATTAGTTAGAATTGATCTGCACCCTAACTCTGGCATTCAAAGGGAATAAATTCCTTGTGTATTGGAGTAGTTGTGATTAGTAAATAGGGCCTAAATAACTCTAATAATTAAAGAACAAGTAAGTTGTTGTTACTTATCAGGCATTTGATATTATTTGCAAGGTTAGCTTTCATTCTTAAAAGTTGAGAAAGACCCCTTTTAATATTACTAGTAGCCTCCGTAATATCTTTCCCATTAACACTTGATTACATAAGCTTATAGGTATGATTCCTAACCTTCCTTCATACTTATGATTACAAACATTACTCTCTTTACCTTGGGAATCTTCTTATATTTTCTTACCACTCCACAAGAATATCCTCATTAATTTCTTCAATAATTTGATCATTCTTTTAGTAAGAAACGTGTGTGAGGCTTGATAAATATGTAAAGAGCAAAGAACAAATTATACCAACTTCCTAGCTCTTTTGGAGTTTCTCAATGAGACGTAAGCATTCTTTAAATTGTAGTTTCTTCGTAGATAGTGGGAGCCTAAGATATGTGAATGGAGGTTTCTTAACTTGTAACCTTAAAGTTGCTAAAAATATTTTATCAAAGTGTGAACCACTAGAAACAATAAGATGGATTTTATTATAGTTGATGCTTAGGTTAGAAATATCTCTAAAGGTGTTCAAGGAATTGATAACAATGATAATTTCCCTCTCTTTTTCTGAAAGAATAAGAGTAGATCATCTGCAAACTCTAAAATAAACAAACCAAGTTTCTCACATCTACTGTGATACTTGAATCCTAGATCAACCTTTAATTTATGCTTAATTAGTCTATTCATAGCCTCCATTAATTCAATAAAAATATATAGGGATAAAGTGTACCCTATCTTAAACTTCGATCTCTATTAAATAAGTTAGATTACTCACCATTTATTAAAAAATTGAATAAAGTAGTTTTGATACACAACTTCAGACATTTTTTATTTTTTTTCCTGGAACCCATATACATCCAACAATTACAGGATAAACTCCTAGTTAATAGTGTTATAGGCTTTATGAAAATACACTTTCAAAGATCAAATTTTTAGGGCTCTTTTCCTTGTGTAACCGTTAAGAAATTCTTGCACAATCATTAGATTATCTCCAACATGTCTACTGTTATAAAGGTTTTCTCTCAAGGCTGAATTTGTCCCACAAGATGCACCAACTCCTTTGCACATCAATCTCACTTAGGATCATTAAAGCAAGATTCAACCTTATCCTATGATCATCGACCAACCTACTCATTCTCAAATGCCTTACGACTCTCGCAATGTTTCACTCTTACCCTTGTAAGAAAACTATGAAAGCACTAAATAATCATGGCAACGATAAGAACACGAGAAAGAGATAGGCAGACGCCAATCTTTATTACTTCCCTCAAAGTATACAAAGGAATGCTCTCTCAATCCCTAAATGTCTCTCACACTCATCATATTAAGAGAAAGGCTCAAATGAGCTATTTATAGGCACCTCTAGATGACTAACTTAGAATCCTAATAGAACTCTACTAACTGAGTTCACAATCTTATCATATCTTATACTTATCAGATTACATCATACTAACCAATAGATGACATTCTCATTCAATTAGGATTCTATCTAATAGGATTAAACTACATCACAATAATAAGATAAAAGATTACATCTACTATGAATGATCTATCTATATCCACGAAGATCTACTCTACCTTCAGATGATCCTTCCACATGACCTTTATCTCTTAGAGCTGATGTTTATCCATTGCAATCTTATCCACCACATCATCCAAGATCTCCTCATCTCTATTTGTTGATGATGAGTCATCCAAGAAAATAGCGTAATAGTCTGATCCAATGCTTACTCATGCCAACTCCATTAGCCATGGTCCATTCATTTGAGCACACATTAAGTCCTTAGTCCATCAAGAACTTAGCCTTAGTCAAGTCAGCTCGTTCAAGGTCTGAAACTCTCCCGAAACTCGCATCATGCTTGATCTACTTGCTAAGTCACCTTGGAACTCTCGCATATTCTTGTCATGCGTGTGATCTAGCTAACCTTCCACTCGATGTCCATCTCAAGCCTTCTTTTGGTCTCACATTTGAATCTTGCATCTCATCGAAGATTTCCGCTAATGTGCACCAATACATGCCAACACTTGACATTGCCCCTTTCCTACCTTGCCTCCTCGCAAGTATTTGAGTTGTTCAGTTGTTCGGCATATCGAACACTGGTTAAGGCTTGCTGATGCCTGCACGATACTACTATTACGACTTAGGGGTTTGACATATACCTTCTAAGAATGCTCTTTGTATGTCACTAATTACTAATTTGAGAACCACCTTCCTCGTTCTCGTGGTTAGGAGCTTGGAGATGATCTTGTAAAGAAAATTACAACATGAAATGAGTTTATAACCACTCAGGGATTCATAATTGGTTATTTTAGGAACTGAACATATGAATGTCTTGTTGATTTCTTTGAGCATTTTACTCATATCAAAATAGCCCCTGTAATTATTTCTTTTATCCTTGGCCAACTTTCTAATAAAAGAGTCCATTAAAATCTTCTAGTCCGGGGGCTTTTGGTGCACCAAATTCAAAGACTACCTTTTCCACATTTTGAACGGTGAACGGACTATTTAGGAACTCCAGTTCTTCCACTTGAAATTGGTTGCAACAAATGAACCAAGTTATGGCGTAGAAGACCTAGAACTAGCAATTGTACGAAGAGACCTTTTGAAGAATCTAAAGGCCTCGTCCTGGAGATTATCTTGCTTGGTAATTATCACTCCATCTTGTCTAATTGAAGAGCAAATTCTTTTGCAATTCTTTCCTACGAGTAATAAATTATTAAAAAAAGTTTGTATTCTTGTCCCTGTCCCTAATTTACTATATCCTTGCTATTTAATAAAAAAGTGGCTTATAGTTCTCTAATGTTTTGATATACTGCCTCAGAACTCTGTAATCTACATTCTAGATGGAGGTTAATTTCAACTTGGTCACCACCACCACCTTACTTGTATCAGTTCCTCTCCTAGCATTAAGCATTTGAGTTCTTGGTTGACATACTTCAACTTCTCGACACATATTTAAGCCTTATGCCTTGCCCCCACTGAGAGATTCCATTCTGAAGATTGTATGACTTGTCATTTTACGACTATCATATATTTTAATTGATAACAGCGGAACGTTGTGAATTCACGAGGTACGTAAACGTTAAATACTATTAAAATTCACGAAGTCACGCATGTTCCAAGTACGAGAACAAGCTTGAATTTATAGATATGTCTCAGGGATAAGCAATCTCCAACCTCTTATGATTTTCTTTTAATCAAGCGTCCAATTTTTTAAAATTTTCAATTTAGACCAAAATTTTAAAACTTTAATAATTCAGTTTAAAATTTTAGTTTCGTTAATAATTTGTTAATTTAATAAACAAAATTTTTATTATTTATAATATGTATTTTTTAAATGGATATTTACATATTATGAATAATAAAATTTTCTTTTTAAACTAAACTGATAAGATTTTAAAAAGTTAATTACTCGTTGGATTTGGTAAAGAGAAAAAATTATGATAACTATAAATACCTTTAGAATGACGACTGTATTCGAAAATATACGTTTCAATATGTACAAGTACATACTTTACATACTGATCAGTTTCATGGACATACGGTTAATAAAATAAAGTCGCATCGAATGTCCCGACGTGTTACAAAGTTCTGTGTTGTATTACTGAGAAACTAACGGCGTTAATTTCCGGACTGGAAACTACCATTGAAAAGTATTTGGATTTCACCTTCAAACTTCTCTAGGTATTAGTATCTTAAGCTTGGACGGTACTTTGGGCATCCTCGTATAATATTAAAAGTACTAATAGAAAGATAAATAGGGGTGGTATAATTGGTATTAATTCTGTATTTAACTTTCTTTTGTACGAGGTATTGTGTTCGAGTCACCAAAAAAAGAGAGAAGAAATTTCCTCTGTTAATGATCTTCTAATCTTTTATGTATATTCTTTGGTCGGATCAATTACAAACGTGACAATATGGAAGTTGAAACTTACTAGAGAATTTGGGGTATTGAAAACCTGATGTTGAGTAGAGCTAATGATCAATCAGCAACCAACTAATCAGTATGTAACAACTTGTTATGTGCAAAAATATACAGACTAAGTAGAAATTTAAGATCTTGAAATTTCAGATTTAGGTGAAGTCTTAAAAACTTATGATTAATCCGACAAGACGGAAATAACTAATGTATAAAAAAATTTATTAATAGAAAGAAATAAATTACTTTCCTACGGGGTACAGGCGGGCAGCTTCCTTCCACCAGTCTTCCACGCCATGAATTGAATGACATTAAAATCAGAATCACCTTGATCCGCTGTGACCAAAATTACACCACACGCAATATTGCACCTCTATTTTTCTCTGTCTTGACTGTGTTTTTGATTTGGTGTTAGTTTGAGTTTTGGGGCTACAGCATCTCGACGCAGTCGGAAATGGAGCCACTGACATCCGGAGCCAGCAACCGTATAATTCCGATTCTAAGAACATCCCTCTCTTTTCTGTACGCCATCGTTCTTTCCATCTTCCTCTTCGTTCTCCCTCGCCGCCGCCTCTCTCCGCCGCCTCTCTCGTTGAAGCGCCTTCGTGAAGAGGAAGATACTTTGAATAGGAGGGCTCTGGCTCAGGATGTTGTCATGACTGGAGACGACTTTGACTGCCGTTGGACCACGTCCTTGTTCTACAGTGTCCGACAGAACGCTCTCTTTTACCGATCGTGGTTCCCGCCTACCGACCAAGTGAAGTATGATTCATTTTTCTTCGTTTGATTACTTGGCCATGGTAAAATGTTGATGGGTAGGAAAGTAAGAATACATGAATGAATTATCGATGTCGATGACTTGACGTAAAGAACTTTCCAAGAAATTTTGCTGCGAGTTTGGGATTTATTTATTTTATTTTAAAAAATCAAGAAGTTTCCCTTTTGTGTATGTGTTTCTTTATGAGCAGTAATTGTTCGGTTTTTCTGGTCACGTTAAATCGGGAACTTGATGTTGATGCTCGTCAGATTTACGCCTGACCTCTCTATCAATTCGATCTCTTGAATACTTCAGCATGTTCATACACTTGACCAATTCCTTTGTTCGATTATTATTAATCAAGACGTACTGTTCTGTTTCCTACAAATTCAAAACGCACCATGTTAATTTTTTTTTTTTTTATTTAAGAATAGTTTGGCGTTTCGAGCATTGGGGATTTAAACAGAAGACGCGGGGGCGTTCCAGCTTCTTTACTCCTTAATTTTGTTGTTTTGATTGTTCCCTTCATTTCCATCCTTGCATGAACTTCTGTTCTCTTGCTGCGCGTGTTTTTTTATTGTCTCGCACTTCAGTGCTTAGATGTGAAGAGAATTGCTTTCATTGCAGGGGCATTTTGATCATTATACACGGGCTTAATGAACATAGGTAAATTGGAGTACTCTTTTTTTTCTTTGCAATTATACTGAGCTGTATAATCCACATCATTGATTGTTGTATATTGAATCATTAAGCTCATAAGCATTTCTCTCTTTTGCTCACCTATTAATTTTCAGTGGAAGATATGCTCAGTTTGCAAAGCAACTAACCTCGTGCAAGTTTGGGGTCTATGCAATGGACTGGATAGGTAGCTACATATTGTGAATTTCTTTGCGTATTTCTGAACTCCTTTCAATAGACGTGTTACTTACTCTTCTTTGATGTTGAGAGTGTTATGTTTGCCAACTGTCACTTCGAGGCTATTGAATTTGACTGGTGGAAATAAGTATTATACTGATATGTTTTAGTGACTTAACTTTGTTTCATTTTCATGCAATTATAGGTCATGGAGGCAGCGATGGTTTGCATGGGTATGTTCCTTCATTAGACCATGTTGTTGCTGACACTGTAAGTTCAGTTCTCCATTTTATTTCTTTCACCTTTCCATTACTTACACATATGCATAAAGCACTTTTAACAAGTTTTTGTGGTGACCATATTCAGTCTTATGTTGCTTTTGCATTGTTTCATGGTCATGGCTTTTCTTAAGTCATTTCAAGCATGTAGTTTTCATATCCTTTCGAACTCCTGATATTTTGCCTGGACTAGTATCACATTCAACTTGAATTCCGGCTAAACATATTCCTCCATATGAAGGTTCTGTCTTGTGAAAGTCAATTGCAATCTGTTTCTTTTCAATCAGTTCTTCAATCGAATTATGTACTATTCGTCAACAAATTTGCAAGATAATTTTTTCTAGTTCTTTCTAGGGAGCTTTCTTAGAGAAGATCAAGTCAGAAAACCCAGGAGTTCCATGCTTCCTTTTCGGTCACTCAACTGGAGGCGCTGTAGTTTTAAAAGTAAGAAATTGTTAAACTGGTCATGATAGTCTGGATACTTTTATATATTGTTATCGGTACATTTTAGCTGTTATCCTGCATTCTGTTATAGGCAGCCTCTTATTCTCACATTGAGGAGATGCTGGAGGGTATTGTGCTGACCTCACCAGCTTTACGGGTTAAGCCAGCACATCCAATTGTTGGGGTATGTGTTTCCTGTCTGATGTTGACTTGTGATGTTTAAGGGTGTGGATTGTTAGAATGTGATTTGTGTCCACTTCGTTGCAGTTTTTATTCTTTGAGAAAGCCTCAATGTGACATTCCATCAAAAAGCTAATAATTTCTTACGAATGTCATCAATTGTAGATGTGTGTTTCCTACTCCTGTTTTTTATTAAAATATGAGAAGCCCCTCAAAATCATTTAGGGTGTATCTCTATCTCTTTATAAGAGGGTTGCAACTAATCCTCTTTGGTATGATCCCACTGCTATTGATATTTCTCTTAATGTCTTCGTGCAGGCTGTGGCTCCTATTTTTTCTCTAGTTGCCCCCAAGTACCAATTTAAGGGAGCAAACAAGAGGGGCATTCCCGTCACGAGGGATCCTGTAGCATTGTTGGCCAAATACAGTGATCCGTTGGTTTATACAGGACCAATAAGGGCTCGTACTGGTCATGAGATATTGCGCATATCTTCCTATTTGATGCGCAACTTTAAATCTGTGACAGTTCCATTCTTTGTTCTTCACGGAACTGCTGACAAAGTGACAGACCCTATAGCTTCTCAGGAGTTGTACAATGAAGCAGCCTCCAAGTTCAAGGATATAAAACTATATGTAGGCTTCTTGCATGATCTTCTCTTTGAGCCAGAGCGGGAAGAGGTCGCCCTAGACATTATCAGTTGGATGGAGAATAGACTATGTGCCAAGTCTGTACATGTTCATTTTGACTAGACAAATTGCATGAACCTCAATCTATAATTAAAAATTCACATAATTACTTATGTTTGTGCTCTTTACGTCTCACAAATGTAACTTGTTGGATGAATCAAGGTTTGATCTATATTGTTGACGTGTTCTCTTGGATGAATTTTGTGTATTGCTCTTGTTTTAATTTTCCTTTTATCCACACAAGCTTGTTGTCCTAGGTAATAATCAATATTTTAAAAATCTAAAAGTTGAGTTGATAAGATAAAAGGTTTAAGGTTATATATATTATAAAATAAAAATTAATTGATTTATTTTAGTTTATAAAAATTGTTGAAGAAAATAACAAAAGTTATTAAATTAATTGGTCAAGGTTTTTAGTATTTAATTGCCAAATTATTTAATTTTTTAGTCATTGATGACAATAAATGATTTACATCTTCAAACCAAAAAAGTACAATGAGTCGCTGATGTTTAACAATAGCATTCATTTCAACAAGTGGGTTGTAGTAAAAATTTTAAATAAACATTAGACCCAAGAATATGAAATCCGTACCATACCAGTTGGTATCGGACGGTACGTACCATAACGGCAGGATAACGATACGAAATATTAGTTTTTGGTATCGAATTTAAATACCTATCAGTACTGGTTGATATTATAAATACCAACCATATATTGGTCAGTACCGAAAATTTTATCCGCCTATACCCCCCCCTTTTTTTCAAATATTTTTTTACTTGTTATGTAGTTAAAGAACTTCCTACGGTCAAAGACCCCAGAAAATGGTCATGGACATAAAGTAAGATAGGATAAGAACTTCCATGTGTTCAATCAGGGACATTGGGATGGAGTGGAAGCTCACAACATGATAGGATTGAGCTACTGGTTCCACCAAGTAACTAATCCTTCCTTAACTTACTAACTCTTCCTTTTGTAGAGAGCTTGAATTCGAATCATATAAGTCCAGATCATGTTGAAATGTCGATAAGATAAGTTGTGTAAAAACTTATAGCTATGGGATTGCTTATACCACAACTTGGTGATTTGGATTCCTTGAGTAATGTAGTATCAATACCTCTTCATTCATTATATGGTCTCCAAGCTAGAGAGAAATACTCTATCCACTGAATATTTTATTCCCAATTACGGTACTTTTACATTGGTGAATGCTAAACTTTCCATGAGGCTACAATTAGTTGTAATATGATCTATTGATTGCATTGCTTTAACATTAGGTACTGAGGATTTTCAATATGTTTAAAGAATCCTAAGCATATTTTCTTCCATTTTGTATATATGGAAGAGCCAAAAAAAATTGCATACACTGTCATATTACCTTTAGCTTTACACTTACTTCCCTATGGCCACTTCACATGGTCTATAAAATTAGGACTAGTATTGTCGAGGAAGAAAAGATCCTTGATGCATTCTAGATACCGATTGAGAACCTGCACTCAGAAAATGTTGTTTTACTGTCTCTAGACTTTGCTTACACAGCCTGCAAACATCTGATAAGTTTAGGAGGAAGTTCAATCCATTTATAGCTGCTAGTCTATTTTGAATTGATAGCCATAGGAGTAGGGATACCCTAAAGCCTAGGTCGGAATTTCATATCACCTTATCCCATCCCTTAACTATGCCCTTTGGTCTAATTATTTTCTCGATAGATCTGTTATCAAACACTCCATTTGGATTCCCAATCAATAGAAAATATTCCTTCCTTCCTTCCTCGGGGTTATAGCTTGATAATATGTGTCTCATCTTAGCAAGACAATTTTCCCATTTGTTATACAATATCAGCTCCTTTACTAATATATGCTTAATTGTTGATACATTTAATCCTTAAAACTTAGTGATTAATGATTTAAAATGCTTAAGATATTCACTTTAGTTCATATTAAGCATAATAGCTAAAGTGAGTTGAAAGCATATTCATTGAGCCATTTTTTGAGATTCACACTTAATTGGCTTCATGGAGCAAGAAGGAGAAGGGTTAGAATGAAGAGGAAGCAAGAAAATACCAAAAGAAATGGAAAGATGCAGTGTCATAGCTACGGAAGGTGTTTGTCATGGCCATGAGACTAGTGTCACGCCCATGAAAAAATTGTCGTGGACTTGACAACCGATGTCACATGCTAACAGGCATGACAGACCAAGTCACGCCTGTGAAATTGCCACCTGTCCCTCTTGTAACCTAGTTTTTTACTATAAAAGCATTATTTTGTGACGACGAAAGACATTCTTAGAGACAGACACGATTTTCTTCATTCTCTCTTCAGTTTTTCACATCTCAAAGGCTATTTATGGGTCTTTCTTGGAGATTAATGGAGTGCAGGGCTAAGCTTTCCGACGCTAGTTTGGAGGTGAAATCGACGCCGAAGAACCCAGTTAAACATTTCTCTCATTATTTGTTGTTCTTTCTCTTAAGGATTGATTATGTTATTCCATATTGAATATTTAGGTGTTATGTAAAAATGATTGAATGCTTTATTTGATTTTTTTATGTAAGAACCCATTACTAGAATCTTTAATATAATTCGTAATTGTTATGTTGAAATTCATTTGTGGCAACTAATGGCTTCGAATCAATAAGGATAACATAAAATAGGTTAAATGACTCGAGCTTGTGTGGTTATTGTCTTAATTAATTTGTTTTCTTAATTCGTAATGCAGTTGTCTAACCACATCAAAGCTTATTCTAGGTTGTTCGATAGCTAGGTTTAATTAACGAGCTTTTCTTAGTTAAACATGATTTAAGGGAAAATCGTGGTTAATAGAGCTTATTGTTAACCTAAGATTAAAATGTTCTGGGAAAGGTATAAGAACAACAATTCAATGAAATATGTTCAACCATGCGTAGGCCGAGATTGAACCGATGATCGACTCTCTAATGAATTAATCACTTTCATCATATTTAGGTTGTTTGATTTAATTTACTTTTGTTAGTTTAGTTTCATTTTATTATCTTGTTTGAAAACTAAAACCATACCCCCCAAATAAGCTAAACACCAAAAGTTTTACACACTCTTTATGGGATCAACGTAGATTTACCACTATTATAGTTGTAGGTCTAGTTATTTTGAGTAGTGTTACGACACGTTACACCAATATTGGTGTCGTTATCGGGGAGTGCAGTGTTTTAGTTTTTGTTCTTGATTATAATTGGTGTTTTTTACATAATTGTTTATAATTAGTTTCTTTTCAGTTATTTTTATCTTTTCACTTTTTTTTAATGTCTTGTGTGTTGAAAAAAATTATTAAAAAAATTACATAGACAGAAGTAATTTTTTCTATAACTTATATTCCCAATCCTATAGCTCATATTGGAATGATCATACTAACTTTAGTTATAGATGGGATACCCAATAGAATTATTTCTATAATAGTTTGTAGGATGCATAAAAATTCCCGCATAGACCAGAAACTTCTTCTTAGGACTCAGGACCATCTCTAGAAGAACTAATTAATGTTGTCACTACTAACACTTTACAATTTCAACACGAGGAATGACAAATTTGGTCTAGCTTTCAAGAATTGGAGTAATAGTAAAAATTAGGTACATTTCTAAAAGAATCGATTAATGTTGTTGTTGCTAATACTTTGCAGCAATTACAACAAATTGATTATTTTCACTTAGCTCACCCTCTCAGTCTATTGCCAAGTTATTAAGAACATGAATTAAATCACAAATAAGTCAATAGAAACCCAATCAATCACAATTTTATTAATCTCAAAAATCAAAATCCACAGGTAAGTATAAACACAACTCAACATTCAACACAATATATTCTCGACACCTATTTCAATTGAAATAAATGGAAAATACGTCGGGAACGGATTCGGGGAGACCACAACGGTGGGAAACCTCATATTCCAAGAAGTACGTCACATCAGGCTCTTCTCTATCTCTCTCTTCCTTTGTCTCCTTCCTCAATCTCTCGATTTCTCTCTAGGTTTTTTCCGGATTTGATCATGAAAGTTCTCTCTTTTTCAGACTCTCCAAAACTACTACCTCTGACTTGTAATGTTCTATTTATACTTTTGAGGCTCTAGGTCAAGGTCGAGGTCGAAACAGCCCATAAAATCTCACGAAAAGTGAGTTTTTTTGTCAGCTCGACACAGGGCACAATCGTGGCCCTGCCTGCTATGATCGTGACCGGTAATTTAACCTTTCTGTCATGATCGTGACCTACTATACACGATCGTAGCCTAACTCGTCGCTCTCTGTCACGATTGTGCTCCCAATGCACGATCGTGGCCTGGCTGCTGCTGGTTCTTCCTTCTTTATCACGATCGCGACCCTACTGTGCACGATTGTGGTCTATGGTTTTGGCCCAAAACTCCTCAAATCTTTGCCGTTCTTTCCCGTTTACCTTGAAACACGAACAAACGCATCACGGAACCTCAAAAATATAATATTTAAGCTCAAAGACTTAATCTAACCCACAAAAACACTAAAACACACAAATTAACATAATTACACCCTAAATGCACACACACCACTCAAATTCACACTAAATAAATAACATATTCAACCCTAAAACATATGCAATTACATAACTATCAACATCCCCATAATGAAACGTTTGCTTGTCCTCAAGCAAACAAAACAACAAAGCACATAAAAACACATAACACACAATGTGATAATAAGGCAATGACTCTGACTTCATGAAATAAATTTAATCTAGAACACAATCATTCAATTATGTCAAACTATTAACAAACAAAATATGTGTCTAGGGGCTTGAACTAAATATACAACTTAATCGAGACCTAAGTGTTAACTTATATCCCCTTTTCAATTATACGCACACATTAATAATTTTTTTGTCCCTCAGACTTTGTAACTGTTCCTAAGTAAATTTTCATGAAAATTCAAGTTTATTACAAGTCCGATAGGTTTTTATTAAAATCACACCTTTTAAAAAAAAAAACCAGACTTAGTCTTTTACTTGGAGGCAAACAATTGTGATAAATGTCGATCTGGTTACTCAACTAAGTCATTTTATTAAACAGCTTGGTTGAAACGTCATTATAGCCTTTTTACGCAAAGGCACACATTTGTGATGCGTCTTGATCCGGTTACTCAGCTACATCATGTTTTCAACTGGCTACTAGCTCTATTCATAACCCGAAGGTCAGCAGAATAGTGATTTATTAACAAAATATTTTTTATTGCCTACCTTGTTGCTTTTAGCTATTCGTTTCCATTAAAAAAGTACTAGTTAAGCTACTCAAGCTAAAAGACCTCAATTTATGAATGAATGTGATAATTTAGAGGGTGCTAAATTTACACTAAGTCCTAATTAAGTTGTACATTATCCAAAGGCCCCCTAATTCACTAATTTTGTAGGCTAATGATCATTCACAACCTAATAGACTATGTCCCAAAATTAAATAAATTTCACTCAATATAAACCATTGACACATTCACACACTTCACACAATGTAACCTAATAACTATCATACAGTGTGCAAAATTGCATTAAAAAGAAAAACACACAATCCCTCCCCACACTTGAACAACACATTGTCCTCAATGTGAGAATGAAACACATAAACAAATAAACGAAGGGTAAAGACAAAAATGAAAGTAATGAAGAACCAGATAAACTGAACAATAAAAATAAGAATAAAATAATAAAGATAAACATAAGGACAAAAGAGAACTCAAAGCTAATTTGGGGAAAGAAAAATTAATTAAGGTTAAACAAAAATCTCAAGGGGATGGAGGTGGTGATGGTGTCGAAGGTGGTAGTTGAACATGCCTTGCTTCCATTTTATTGAAACTAAATCTAACTAGTCCTATCTTTTCAAATAAAATCTAAAATTGCTAGTTTATGGTCCTTAGCTTGACCTTTCGTCCAGGAAGGCATTGTCAATTATTCGAAGACAAGGAAATCACTTCCTTATCTTTAGGAATTGTTCCTCCCAGATACAGCTTACACTGATGCCCATTGACCTTAAAAGTTTCCTTGTTAGCATTTTCCAGTTTGAGAGCTCCATGATCAAAGACTTGAATGACCATAAATGGTCCACTCCATCTAGACTTCAACTTTCCTGGAAATAGCCTTAACCGGGAATTATATAGTAGAACAATGTCTCCTACTTTGGATTCCTTTTTCTTGGGACAAGCGTCGTGCCATTTCTTAACCTTTTCCTTGTAAAGTTTGGTGTTCTCATAAGCATTGAAACGAAATTCTTCAAGCTCGTCCAATTGTAGAAGTCTCTTTTTACCCACTTGCTTCTTATCAAACTTTAATGCTTTAATCGCCCAATATGCTCTATGTTCTAATTCGACCAACAAATGACAAGCTTTCCCGTACATGAGTCTATAAGGAGTTGTTCCAATGGGTGTTTTAAATGTTATCCTATAGGCCCATAAAGCATCATGTAACTTAGCTGCCCAATCTATTCGAGAATTGTTTGCTGTCTTTCCCAGGATTTGTTTTAGCTCTCGATTTCGGTTAACAACTTCCACTTGGCCACTAGTCTATGGACGGTAAGGTGTAGCAACTCGATGGTGTACTCCGTATCTTTTTAAGAGAGCATCAAAAGATCTGTTGCAAAAATGTGCGCCTCCATCACTTATTATTGTACATGGCACTCCAAACTGGTTAAATAACTGTTTAATGAACTTTTACACTACCTTCCTATCATTGGTTGGAGATGCTATCGCTTCGGCCCAACGTGAAACATAATCTACTCCCACCAAAATATACATGTTCCCTATTGACGATGGGAATGGACCCATAAAATCAATGCCCTAGACATCAAAAACCTCTACCTTTTGAATGTTGGATAATAACATTTCGTCCCTCTTGGAGATGTTACCTATCCTTTGACATCGATCATATTGTGCCACATAGGTCTGTGCATCTTTAAATAACTGCGGCCAGTAAAATCCACTCTCTAGTATTCTAGCTATTGTTTTGTTGGCCCCATAATGTCTAACATACTACCCTTCACAGCATTGCTTAAGGATGTTTAACAATTCCTCGTTTGGAACACAACATCACAATAATCAATCTACATAGACTCTATACAAGGTTGGCTCATCCCATATGTATCGATTACAGTCATGCAAAAATTTCTTCCTCTATTTGTACGAGAGATCTGATGGAAGTTTACCATGGGGTAGTTAAGCTCTCGAGTAGCATCAGAGTTTCATAGGGAAAATTTTCATTAATATCCTTACTTGGCTTGCATTCCCCTTTCTCAAGTCTGGATAAGTGGTCTACAACCACATTTTTAGCTTCCTTTTTATCTCTCACCTCCAAATCAAATTCTTGCAAAAGTAACACCCATCTAATGAACCTTGTTTTTTCGTCCTTCTTGTTGAAAAGGTATTTTAGTGTCGCGTGGTTGGTAAATACAATTACCTTTAAACAAAAAGGGTACTGTCAGAACTTATCACATGCATACACTACTGCAAGTAACTCCTTTTCTGTCGTGGTGTAATTCAGTTGGGGTCTTGCAAGAGTTTTACTGGCATAGTAGTAGCATGCAATTTTTTATCTTTCCTTTGGCCCAACACGCAACTTATGGCTTGGTCACTTACGTCGCACATAACTTCGAGCAGAAGTGTCCAGTCTGGTGGTAATATAATTGGCGCTGATATTAGTGTCTATTTTAAGGTGCTAAATGTAGACATACACTTATCATCAAATACGAAGGGCACATCCTTAACTAAGAGGTTTGTCAAGGGTTGTACAATTTGCGAAAAGTCCTTGATGAATCGTTGGTAAAGTCCTGTATGACTTAAAAATCCTCGCACTCCTTTGACATTGCTTGGGGGTGGAAGTTTCTCTATTACCTCTATTTTTGCTCTGTCAACTTCGAATCCTTTATGTGAGATCTTATGTCCAAGAACGATCCCTTCTTGCACCATGAAGTGACATTTCTCCCAATTCAGTATTACATATGATTCTTCACATATTTAAAGAACTTTATCCAAATTAGTTAAATAGGAATCAAAGGAATCTCCAAAGACTGAAAAGTCATCCATGAACACCTCCATTATATCCTCTATCATGTCAGCAAATATTGACATCATACACCTCTAAAATGTTGATGGAGCGTTGCAAAGTCTGAAAGGCATCCGTCTGTATGTGAAGGTTCCATACGGACAAGAGAATGTGGTTTTCTCCTATTCATCAAGGTAGATGAAATTTTGATTATAGCCCGAATATCCATTTAAGAAGCAATAAAATGAATGACCAGCTACCCTTTCTATCATTTGGTCTATAAACAGGAGAGGGAAGTGATCTTTCTTAGTCACTGAGTTGAGTTTACGATAATTTATACATACTCTCCACCTCGTGACTGTTCTGGTTGAAATTATTTTTGCCACTTTCAGGGTGTGCTTGTTTAGTGGGTATGAAAAACGAGAAATGAGTATAGAATGAAAGATTGTGTTTGGTAAGGAACTATGATTATAAAGTCATTATTTTGATTACCCATTTTTGGGTAATACCCCATTCCTCTCCTAATCTAGAGGAATGGGTATCATTGTTAT